>JAGFPH010000726.1:36592-67407 GCA_018207615.1 Philaenus spumarius
CAATATGTGGAATGGCGTGCGAAGCACGCAATGCTTTGTGTATTGAAGACAATCCCAATATGTGGAATGGCGTGCGAAGCACGCAATGCTTTGTGTATTGAAGACAATTCCAATATGTGGAATGGCGTGCGAAGCACGCAATGCATTGTGTATGGAAGACAATCCCAATATGTGGAATGGCGTGCGAAGCACGCAATGCTTTGTGTTATTGAAGATACTCCCAATATGCGGAATGGCGTGCGAACCATTTTGCAGCTATTCGGCACCGTCGTGAATAGACCTATTTCCCAAATTGTTGGTCGAAACCCTAAAATATCGGTCTATAAACTTAATTTTGGAAATTTGCTCAACTCACGTCAGCGGTTCAGCTGCGTGGTCGAATTATTTAGTTTATTATAAAAAAATTACAATGTATTCAAGTATCCCGTTTAAAATATTCACTCGCCTGGTCACACGCTCCTCTTTCACGCTGGAAGCGTGTAGATAATTCATCTTCTGACATCCTTTTTAGCTTTACCATTGAGTTTTGTTTTATCTTATTAGTTATGTCAGGTCTTCGTCCTTTGAGAGGGAGGGGTGGTCTTTCTATGCAACACCCATTCACCACTACCCCACATATCTTCCTTTAAACACTTTCACGCAATCATCTCACGTATTCAAGGTTATTTAAAATGATTGATTGTCTAACCTTGTGGAAGGAATTAATGATGAAGTAATCCCTTGTTTGTAATCAAAGAAAATGGTTAACATGAACTTTACATTTAACTAATATGTTAATTAACTTGAGGCTCGGAGCACTTAAGCTGATGTCTGAACTTTAATATCCACTTTAAATATTTTTTAAACGGTTTAGCATAAGTGAGACATAAATTGTTTATAATCTTCATTTATTGAAAAAATAAAAATTTTATTTGAATTTTATAATTAGAGAAAAACTGATTCTGAACTAAAACTATCCAATAACAGTTGAGACATTGTATTCTGAATAAATAATCTTAATGATTTCAGTTGCAGAAGTGGTTGTTTTGTGATTCCGAATGTGCTATTCAGATGAATTAAACAGAATCTAAATATTTTTAATATTTCGATAATTGGATTCTGGAATCACCCACACTAACAGTAACAAATAAATGTTGAATTCTCAAGCTTTAAATTTGTGATTTTCTTTTGAACGTCAAATGATAAACTGGAATCTTTAACAGGATGTATTTATTAGGAGATATAAGTATTATTACTTTTATAAATCGTTGAGTTGTTCTTATAAAAGCCTGAAGGCAGTGCCTAATTTGTCCTAGTCAAGCAGGGTGTCTTGAAACTTACTTTTGTGTACTCATCTTAACCATAATTGAGTAACAAATAATATTTACATTTACATCCAAAACAACTTTATTAAACTGGAAAGAAAAACACAATATAAATAAATATTAGCAAATTGGTCTTCTCTTACATACACGGTTACAGCCAGATCTACTGAAACTTAATTAATTTTTCTTAACAATTATAAAAAAACACATGTTCAAGTAACATATGTTCAAGTCAAACAACTTACAATCTGTGTACTTGGACTACAAAGAACAAAACATAATATTTATTATATGATCAACTAATATTTTATAACACAGGGTATGACAAGCTATTCAGACAGCAAGGCATTTCTTAGAAATCTTAAATACATTACAATAAAATGCTTTTGTTAAAATTCATAACTGCAACTATTTAATTTAACTATAAGCTAATGAAATTGTGTAATTCATTTTCATCTCTTATTACTGTTTTTAGTATGAACATATTCCACATCAAGTTGTCACGCCATACAAGCCGCATGAGGATTCTGGTGTTGATGCGGAAAACAGGAATTGTTCTGATAGAGCTCCATTACTAACAACGAGTCAAGCTACAAATAGTAATGGTAACTTAGTTTATTGTACATTACTTTATTAGTTATCTATTAAGGTATTGGAATATAAGTCCTGCTTTGACGTAGGCTCGGGTTTGACCTTGTCATGGGTGGGTGAGATACGAGTGAAGAACCCTGAGAACAGAAAGCTGTGGTAAAATATACGTTAGATTTGGTGAAGAGAATGACTGAATGGAGTTGCCTTGTAGGGCCAGGAAGGTTATCGGAGCAGTAAATTTTAGAGTGGATGCGTTTTTTACGTTTTGAATTCTTGGTCCTAAAATAGGTTTAGTTGGGTGGAGATGTTATCACCGGGTCCAGTCCCCATTAATTTCCAATGGGAGGGGATTGCTAACTGTGTACGCCATGTTCCGTTTGAAATCTCCCCGAAGGGCGGTAGAACACATAGTTAGATCGCTAGGTTCTTGCCTTTTTATCTCCCTGAGGGTAAGCGAGTTAACCTGGTGACAATCAGTAGGCGATGATGGCAGAAAGATCAAGGGATGTAATTGATATAACACCATTTTTGAATTTGAATTAGAAAGCTATATTCCTTTTCCTTCTATTCAGCTGGTGTAGTGCAGCGCTAGTGGTAGATATGATCATGAGAGCGATGATCTTGAAGTGTCTCGATTTCAACACTTTTTATTTAAGTTTTTTAGCCATATTTATATAAATTTACCACCACAAGTCCAGAGAACAATGGCCGCACTTTTGTATTTTATTGCAGTGAAGCGTGGAGCGAGCCAATCAACGTAGGGAGCTAGTGGGCTGTAATTAGCACAAAGTTTAGTGTTTGGTCACAAAGTTAAAGTAAAGTTGTACCTAGCCTGAGCTGCTCGGCCAATCATGAACTAACTAAACCTTCAGTTTCTGATTGGATAGGACTGAGCTGTTAGTGTTAAGCTGTGATAGAGTGGGTAATTGTTTAAGTGAGTGTGTGTTAGTGTTTTGGAACAATGGTGGAATTTGATCCAGTTTGTTTTGACGTTATCAAACAAAAAACCTATTAAGTTAGCTTTGGTTGTTTGATATTTGAGTTTACTTGTGTTGAGCAATAAATACCAAGCCAATGTGTGTAACGCATGCCTATAGTTAACCTAAATCAAACCTAAGCCTAAAAGTGAACTAGAACCGAGAAGCAAGCTGGAACCTAAAAATGAACCGTAAAATGGAAAACAAAAATATCTTGTTTGGTACTGTTGTTACATTTACAATAAAAACAAGCATACATTTTCATAAATCTGCAAAAGATTTTTTTTCTTTTCTGTTAAACTTAATTCGGTAACGAAAATATGGTTATTTATTATAATATACTTTAATGAGAATTCAATAAGAATTTCAGCCTCAAATAAATTACATCCGACATGTCTAAGCTTATTAATTATACAGAGCGTTGAGAGGTAATTTCTTATAGACTCCTTTGTTGAATCAAGTTAATTATTTTATGCCAAAACAAGTTTAAAATATTTTTTTTCAAAGTATTTATTCTAATCTGGTTAAGGCAGAATTCTTTAAGCGGTGAATCTAATCAGCTGCTTTATCTGTTATCATATACAGTTGGTTGCAATTTCAATTAATATCAATGTTTGTAAATGGCTACAAAATGGGCTAAATTAAGTGGTCAATAATATAATCTATATATATAAAATTCAATGTATGTTTGTACGTTTGTCTGTATGTTTGTCCTTTATGCGTTACCAAACCGTCCATCCGATTGCTTTGAAATTTTGCATAGTAACACAGGTTAACCCTGGGAAGGTTTTAGGCCATTTACCAAAGTCCTAGGACACTAGGGCTACGCCCCAGTGGCCATCAAAGTTTCAATGTTAATCTTATGGAAGGTCAATCTTAAGGAAGAAGAAGAAGAAATATTTCTTTTGATTTTATCAGAAACAGCTGTTCGTATGAAAAGCTTAAAACAGCTGATTTTGATCAACAGCTGATTTTGATCAACAACTGATTTGGATCAAAAACTGAATATAATTATAGGTTAGGTAAATCAAGCAATGAGCAGAATCCCATTATAATTTACATCGGCCCTCAGGGATACGAATTACAGGCTTTCAAAGTTTCAAATTAAGCAATAGCGAAACATTGCCGGGTCAGCTAGTTGGTAGATAAATTTTAAAAAATTGGCATTTATTTTTGTTTGCTTTATAAAATGTTTTCTTTAATATTCCTACTTGATAAAGAAATGGGTGCAGCATTTCACTGTTCACTTGTCCTTGGAGGACTTATTTTAAACTCATTGTCCTGGTTAAATTGTTTTCAGGTATTAAGCTTGTGTTAGCCTAAACACTGTTGAACGATTGTTGATCTATTTTTGAGTAGAATAAGAATATTTTACATTTAAATTGTTTAGGTATTAGTGGCAGTTGGACTGATGTGAAAGATTCGTCTAAACTACTCACAACAGACCACGAGTACCATGAAATTAGCGATGAAGAGAACGAAGGCGAAAACCCAAGATTTGAGGTGAGAAATATTCTGTGTAAAATTAAATAGTTTTTCTCTTATAATGTTTCTTGCGTTTGAATAACCCGTTGAAGTAGACTATTCCAGATTTGCTTTACCAATCTCATTTCGTTGGTTTGTCGCTACATAACACTGTAATTCATTTTGCTAATGTCTACGTTGTCATGTGTTTGAACGATAAATAAAAAAAGATAGTTTTGGAATTCTGTGATGGTTGTGATTAAGCTGGTGCGGTGTGAGAGTTGTGAGAAATTATTAGTTGTTTGTTCTACTAGTGAGGATTTGTAAATAAATTATTATTATAAAAATGAACTTTCTGATCCTAATTTCAATCACTATTGCTAGGGAATGCTTGTGTTAAAACACTGCTAGATTGAGTTAAGCTATGAATGTTATACAGGGAGTTTAAACCCTATACCAATACTTTTAGTCATTTTCTTTTTCTTTTTTGATATTCAAAAAAGAACACTACCGGTACAAACATGCAGACCGGTACAAAGAACACCTCCCCTGCAACAAAACAAACATCACCAAGTCAAACTACGCGCTGAAAACAAACACGGACCAGGTGATTTTAAATCCAGTGTAGAAGCAATACACGTTTGCAAAAAAGGCAGGTTAATGAACGCGAATGAGGAATTCTAGATCTACAGAGCCTTCAAAAACGATCCAGATAACATCCTAAATGATCAACTTTCATTCCAATCGCATCGTTTATATGACACAGCTTTAAATTATTTAAAAGTGCCCAACAGTGGTCGTTATCAGCCGGACTATTAGCTCATGCCGTACTCCGACAGACATGACCGAGTGCACTACGGTGTCAGACACGTTGAAATGTTTTTGTGTTAGTGTATGTGTTGTTTTAATGTTTGACGTGCTCATATGAGTGAAATAACTTATCTGATGTTGGGGTCAAGACCTCGAAACTAATCAAGAACAACTCTCTTGAAGTCACAAGACAGACCTACAAGATAATTAATATATTATTTTTATTTTTCACTTGTAAATTTTTATTTCAAAAACAGATTGACTAAGTTGAAATTTTGCACACGGTTTTATAGCATGAAGGCCAATCAACAACAAAATAATACATTTTTAGCGAATTTTCGTAGAAAAGAAGCTATTGCAGTGGCTCTTACGGTGAGACCTAAGGTCGGGAGTATCCAATGGTCCAGAATATGTTTTGGGGTGTAATTAAAAATTTTATGTATATATGTGTCCGTATTTTACTTTTGATTTGGACCAAACTTGGTACACACTTTGGTTTTCTAAATCGCTCGGACAAGTTCATTAACCAAAAAAGCAAACCACAGGAAGCACGGTTTTTTACTGGAAGTAAAATGTTTTTGAGATTTTTGGGGTTTGGTCTGAAAAAATAAATGTAAGATTATTCTGCACATTTTGTTTTTTTTACACTACCTTATAGTTCGTCTGGTTCCCCCAAAATCGATCAAAATCTAAAATACCATAAAAGTACTTGATCCGAATTCACAAATGGGATTTTACCTTGGGGCAACTTCTGTTACGAGGTCGATGGCCAGAATGCAAAGTCGCGAAGCGAAGCAGTCCTAAATCCTAGGCCCCAAGGTCGAGATGCAAAGTCAGAAAGAGTTTTCTGTTAGCAGCGCATGATCCGGAGTTGGAGGCTGAGATGCAATCAAATTCTACTTATATATTTCATACACGCAGGCAGCTATTCGATGCCTTCGTCAGTAGTCCAATTTCCCAAATAGTTGGTTGAAACCATAAAACAAAAACTTAATTTTGGAAATTTGCTCAACTCACGTCAGCAGTTCGGCTGCTTGGTCTCTAATAATACCATGCACTTTGATTTTTTTCACAACTAGCCTGGCCTGTATTCAACTAAGCGCCACCTGTCTTTAAGAAGTGGATCAAGATATGAAATATAACTTTATACTTGAACTTTTTAACTGAATCAGCTCACAAGCGCAAACTTGATCCAAACTACCTGCTTCAAACTTATCGACACTCCTTCACTGCTGGAAGAACCTCTACCAAATGACATTCAAGCAGATCTTAGTTGAAACTGTTTCGATGTCTTCAATTTTTACTCTTTTATCAATATAGTAGTAGCCGCTTATCGTGATTACAATGGGTCAAACCCAAACGGATTGCAAAATCCGATTGTAATCGCTATCCGATATCAATGTCATTTTATTATTATGTAGAAATGTCAGAACAGAACAAACATAACTTCAAAACAACTCTGATAAGACTATTATTACTTGATTCTTAGTTCTAGTGTTATTGTTTTCTTTGCATAAGTTCTAAAATGGTTAGGACTAAACATTTCATAAACTATAAAATAAATTTGACCATTCTAGTCTACAGATTAGCAGAAATGTATAAATAAATTTGTATTACCTTTTTTCCTTATGTCGAACTAATCCACTGTTGGTTGTATTGTGATTACTGCAGTTTCGGGCTGCATGGGCCCATCATCAGATTCATATAAAGAGGTGTTAGTCTATCTAATATCGGTCCATGTGGAGGTCGTTAGTATTTAAAACAATGATGTTTACATAGACAAAAAACATGTTTACATTGGTTACAACAATTATAAAAACGCATGGTATCGATCACACTTCAGGCGGTGCGCACTCTTTGGCGAACGGTTCAGAACTGGCTAGTTTATTATTACTATATTGTTCTCTATCTTTTGAGTAGTCAGTTCCGTTCTTAGCTTCTTGATAATGCTGTCGTGTAAATTATTGGAGTGGAATGAGAGTTGTTCATTTAATTCTTGTTTAAACGCTCTGTAAATCTCGTATTCCTCCAAAGCACTCATGTAAAGCCACTTTTTGCATTTATGCAAAATGTCTATATTAGTATTAATGTCAGGAGTAAGTGAGATAATTGTCGATAAAGTATTATGCATATTAAAAAATGTTATAGAAATTTATTTATAAAGTGTAAACACATTAGTAACAAAAACTGGTACTTACCAAATAGCACAGTATTTTTATTACTCGGGTAGCTCTTCGGCTTTTTGTCGCTTCATTGGACCTAAGCGCGCATCCTGTTCACGAACATTTGAAAACCACAATTTTAATGCTGACTCGACCTGACTCTCTTTTCCACTATGTTTATTCTCACAATTTAAATTTGTATTTACTTTCTGAGTAGATTCAGATTTTTTTAAATTTTGCACAAAATGGCTGTGAAATTTTTATCCTAACCTCTGAATCATTTTTGGTAGTTGTCAAAACACTGTAAAATTGAAATTTCATCTTTTAAAATTAAATTGTCACATTTCTTTAGTGAATCCGCCGTGGTTAATTAATGTAGTATAGGCACATTGAATGCACACAAACGCTTAGTTTTAATTAATGAATTATTTGTATCTGTTTTATACAGATCACTATTCTCTTAATTAAACTACGCTTTATAGAGCAGTCAATAGAGATTTCTTTATGCTAAAAGATTTAACAGCAATCCGATTGTATTATGACTTGAGGAATAGTTTGTGGATGGAAATACCAACGGAAACAATGATTTTCATTGTGGAATTATTGAAACAACAAAAACCGGGAAAATTTTGACTTTTTGGGGTTTTTCCATTTCATTTAGTGTAAATTGTTAGATGAAACGCTATACTTTCAATAGAAAAGTTGAAGTAAATTTAAAAACCTTATAATTATAAATGAAACTTTGTAAGTCTTGATTAATGCATTTTTGACAGAGAAAATTTTTAAAATAACACTGAATTAGAATTTTTACATTTTAAAAGTTACAGCTTTGGAATTGTGTAAAATGACAGTTAATAGCATGTTGATTAACCATGCACAAAATGGGCCCAGTCGGATGTATTGATTTTGCATAGTAACTGTTTAAACAATTTGGAGCGTTATAATATCTACGTTTAGAATCCGTTTGAAAAATTTAAATACGCCTTAACAATTTATTTGTATGTATTTAAATTACTTACTTTGGACAAAAAATTAGTTTATATTTGGAAAGTACAGAAAGTTTCACATAAAAAACTACCTACAAAGATTTCTCTAAAATCAAAAATGTGGGCTGTAGAATTATTTGTTTATAGTTCGAAAAAATTACACGCTGGTGGTGCCAAGTCTAGCGGGCAGCAGGCGATCGGCCATGCACACTAAATTTGTTATAACTTTTTAACTAAATAATGCAATTTAATGAAACTAATTGCAAAAGAAAGAGTAATATTACAGGTACTGTAAATTTATATTTTTGAAAGGAAAAAGGTCTTTGAAGTACGTCAGCCATTTCTATACTTATCATCTTTCCTTTCATTACAATTTTGAAAATTTATTGAATTATATAAATGTAATTATAATAGTATAAAAAGTCGGCCATATTGGAGCCACTAATTAAAATTTTTATTTGTAGGTCACCTCAATTACATTATAGTTTAAAAATTTTTAAATTTCCCTTGCTTAAAATTATTTACAATAATATTTATATAACAGGTCGGCTATATTGGATAAGCCATTTTTAATTTTTTGTATCAAAATTATTGTAATCATCTCAATCAGTTTTTAATAATTTCGAGTGAAATTTCTGCCAATTTTCTTTTTTTATTTCATTTTTGAAAGATACATACATTTGAAAGATTTTACATCGGCCATATTTAATCAGCCGTTTTGAATATTTGACATCAAATTCGGATTCAGCAACCTCAAAAACATGTATGTATAAGTTTTTGAAAAAAATGTTCATAATACGCTAAGATTTTTAAATTTGTTTAAAAATAATAATTTTTATTGTTTAAATAATTATTAACAAACAATTTTCAACCAAAACCAACTGAAGAACTTTTTACCTGAAGCCATTTATAAACGAAATCAAAAGTTTTAAACAAATACAAGCTGGACAGATTTATTTCCAAACAATGCATGTTTTTAAGCTACATTGAAGACAAGGTTCTTTATAGAACTATAATATAGAACTACAGAAGTATTCTATATAGAATATAGAATACATTATAGAACTATAACTTTATAAACATGTGATTTATTTTTAAAATATTTGTTGCTAATAGGCTTTTGATTTGGGGCCAAGTTTGATGGATGAAATGGATGCAGTCCTGAAATGTCTAGGAGGACCTCCTCCTCCTCCTCCTGCAACACCTGCAAGACCTCCTGCTTCTCCTCCTCCGCCACCATCACCTCTTGACGATGCTATCAACAAACGCAATGAGTTGAGAGAAATGGCTGCTAATAAAGCTAAGAAGAAACAAGCAACGGTTTGTACAACTTTTCTTGTAGTCAATCATTCATTCGGCCTACAGTTGTATAGTGAATTACCTAGAATGGAAGGGTTGTAGTGTTTTATTCCCATGGGGTCGAATTATTTTCAGATGACGTTAATCAAAAGCATGTTTCACTTTAAGAAAAAAAATCTATAATTTAACTTTTAAAGCTAAAAGCTATTATTATGTTTTTGGACATTTCAACTAGTGTCAAGCCAATGCACTTGTATAAAAAAAATTATCTTGAAGTTTTGATTTTTATGTTTTTACTTATACCAGAAGACATACAAGTTCTGAAAAGTACAATTAAAATTACAGAATGAGGAAATGTTATCACTATCAGTACTTTGACTGGTTATTAATATATAGTAAATGTAATACCTTATTTTTAATGTACAGTAGAGTCTAATTGGGACCGAACACTGTACAATTTAGCGGGAATTCGGAATAGTCAGATTTCGTGAATAATATCAACATATTGACGTGTTAAATGGTAAATTAAGTGCGGGGACATCTGCTAGAGTCAGCTCTATACGGCGTTGATCGGCTTGTGAACGCTCAAACAGAACTCATATCACACGTAGACGTAGCAAATGCTTTTGACCTCGCCTTACGCTACGTTGAACAGCACACTTCATCAACACCAAATGATGTTATGTTCATGCAGCGACGGCGGAACATTGCATCCTCAAGTCGATTTAGTGCTCTTCGTCAGAAAAAACAAACATTGCTTTGACTTCTTAAGTGTGTAATTTAGTTATTTTTGGGTTTAGCAGTGATTAAAAATGATTCTACAGAATTGTATAAATGGAGCCGACATGAACTGTAAGTAACCAGCTTTCATTCCAATTTGGTTTCAGGCGTTTTCATCTAGCTTAGACTCTATGTATGTCTCTATTTAACTTCTTTTTATAACAATAAATGTAAGTTTTTTTACGAACATCTTTTTAATTTATCCAGTTTTTAAGTTAAAAAATCTGTATTTTTTCTGAACTCTGCTCTGAATAGGCGGATTTTTGGAAAAGCGGGGTTCAACTGTACTTGTTTTTAGTTCATTAACTTGATTTTTCATTTTTACAAGTCTAGTTTACAATAGGTTAACAAATTCCAATGGATTTTAATTGTAATACTGTAATTTGGGCGGTATAAATGACTCTAGTTAATTGAGTATGGGTAGTGATTAATTTCTGATTAGGTAAATGCTAGAGCCACAAGTTTTTGGAGGTCAGGGTAATATTACTGTTTGTTAATTAAACACTAAAGTTTTTTTATTTTAAAAAATCAAACAAGCCAAATCAATCCATTTAGTCTTTTAGAAATAGTGTTATTAAAAATAAGGTGTATCACAACATTATTAGAACTCATGGTGTGAGATTGTAGTCTACCAAAATTTGTCCTGCCGCACTTTTCTTTAACCCTTTAGAGAGTACTGCCGTTTCGAAAAATCCAGATATGCTTTATTAGAAGCAGTAAGCTGTCTAAAGGGAGTGAAGAAAAATGTTGATAAATTGAATTATGTGTGTTTATTAGTTATCCAGTTACAAAATGTATTTAATACTTTGGAAAACTGACATTATGTCTCCTTCTTCTTCTAATGGCTCCTTCTGGCTCACACCATCTTGGATCTCTCCTCCCAATAAAGTCCAGGAAAATCCCTTCGTCCTTGCTTCTCTCCATCCAGACCCTTGCAGAAAAATAGATGATCCTTGTCCATAATAAACATGGAGTCCAAAACTTGCGAGGAAATTGTGTACTTGTCCGAGGTTGGTATTCTTATTCTGTATAGATGCTTGGCAAGACAATCGTGACCAGTTGTTAATCGGAAATTTGGTACCGATATATTACGTGGAAGCACCCTATTTTATTTGTAAAGCTCAAATGGATCATAAGCTTTGCCCTGCAGTTTATCCTTCATATTATTGACAAATTTCTGTTATGAGGTTGTTTTTAATTTTCATACAATTGCTTGCAACGTCAAGGATTTTTGGATAATTTTTGTTCCTTCTTCGCCAAGTCATCTGCTGCCTCATTCCCCCATAAATCCAAGTGAGTGGGAACCCACTGTATTGTGATATTGTTAACATTATTTCTTACTATTTTGTAGTTATGTTTATTGCCTGCAATGATGACTTGGAGTCGACCATGTAAGATGCTCAGCTTACAAAAAAAAATAAAATATATAATAATTTGATTTGATGCAGTTGCACTGCAAGACTACTAATTTTATTCTATATCGGGTTGTGGATTCAATGACCTGAATGAAAAATGATGAAGAGGATCAGATTAGGCCAAACAAAGCAGACGATTTAGAAATGACCTTTGACATTTATTAATAGCATTTATGCAGCCAAGAAAAATAAATTCAAATACAGACAAATATGATACAAATTATAGATTATAATTTCTAAAGAAAGCTGGTGATTTATAAAAAAAAGAAAGGTTTTAAGTTCACTGTACTTACGAAAAGCACACCACAAACTTATTAATTTTAAAAAAGAAAAAGAAAACCCCACTCGCAAGCGCAAAACTTTCGTACAGTCGAACCTCGTTAGTGCGAACCTCGATAAAACGATTTCCTTGATAAGACGAATTTTTTTTAATCCCTTTGAAACTTTCGTAAAGGTCAATGCTTAGAAGCACTCTATACAACGTAGTAATTGGTTAAAAACCTCCATAAGACGATTTTTTTTGTGACATGGGCTAGGACTGATTAACCTCTACAAAACGAATATTCTTAGCACAAAACCTCTACAAGACGAACGCGACCTCTATAAGACGAATTTCTCATGATCTCAACCTCCATAGTACGTAGTTTTCAAAACAAACAGAAGCTTGTCTCGACAGGAAATCCCCATCCACCCCTCTTCCTTCCTCATTCATTGTTTGGCGTGTGACCCTTCCGGCTGTGTTTTTCCCGGAAGGTAACACGGGTAAGAACTCTCTAAGACAGCAACATGGGTGAAATCTTTCGCCAGCTGTAACTCGCTAACAAAACATTTCCGGACCTATGAATATACAGTCGAACCTCTATAAGACGAATAACGGCAGTAATTAACCTCGATAAAACGAACCTCTTTATTAAGAATACCTCGATAATACGAATTTTTCTCCTATCCCTTGAAATTCGTCTTATAGAGGTTCGACTGTAGCCTATTTCATTGTCGTGTCCGATTTACTGTCACATTACTTAAGCGATCGCAATACACACCATTTGACGATGAGAATTATTAATTCTCGTAAGAATTCAAATCAGTTCTTCAATAACTCACTAAAAACACCCTTTATGACTTGATATATTACTAAAAAATGTTACATATTTAAACTGTTAATTAAAGCGCAACGCGCAACACTTCAAGCGATGTTCACTGCTTAGTCTCTCATTGGCAAGTCTCGTTAGCGTCTTTCTCCCACCGCTTCATCCAGCCGGCGTCTATCCTCTCTCCACCAATCAGAAACGTCTGACGACAGATGTTCAAAGTTGCGTCAGATCCTTTGGTTGCTTACCAAAGCATTCCTTCTGGATCTTGCATGTGAAAATGCACGTAGACCATTTCTCCAGGAATTGGCTTGCAGGTGTTCGCTTCTTATCTCGTCTAGACTATGTACCAATCTTACAAAACAATTAAATAGGGAAACGGAAACAATACTGGGCCACATAGATTGGTCATGTTCAAAACTTACCTTTAAATTTAAAAGTCACCAAACGTAGGAATGTTTCAGCTGATTACTCACAATTCACAAGATACCTAGAGGTTAAGTCAATAAACCAAAGAACTGGATATAAATTTTGGCTTTATTAACCAAAATGTAAAAAAAAGTTTATATGCCCTTAATAAAAGAATAATTAATTATTTATATGCCCTTAGTACAAAGAAAAACATCAGATTTAAAAACAATACATATATATTTAATTTGAATATTAAAAACCCTCCCCAAAAAAATAAAAATCAAAAACCCTCCCCTTTAATAATGATTACAGAAATTATACAGAAAAGATTAAACAAGATTACAAAATTTTAACATGAAATACCATGGATTTGTTTAAGAATAAATATTTATGTCGTTGGCCAACTGTAAAGCTAGATATAATTAAATAATAATTAAAAAAAATAATTATGAGACGTCTCTCTATAAAAAAAAGGTAAATAGAATTTCTAATATACAGCCCTTGGGGCTAAGGTCCGAAATGTGCTATAGCTTGCTCCTCCCAATATTATTAAATACAAAAACATGTCCTATATACTATTCATTTACAAAACACAAATTACAAATACAGCCTATTCAAAATTCATTTAAAAAAAGGTCCACTGCAGATTTTTTGTAGTTACAAAGTATTTTAGTTCATAGTTAAAGCACTGTCTGTGAAGGATATCTAGTTATGCTCCTTGTAGAAGGTTGGCTTTTTCAGCAAGGTGTAAGTTGTTGTTGGACTTATGGCATGTTACTAGAAATTATGTCCTGATACTTGGACCAGTGGAAAACTGCATCAAACAAATAACAATCCTTTTTAGAATGCTTGTAGGCAAATAAACAAGCATAGTACAGATAGTTTTTCTTTTAATTTTGCCTTTATAATATTGGTAGCACAAAGTGACAAATAGCCACTTTAAAAGATTGCAAATGTTACTACAGGACTTATCATGTTACATTTGAATGTTTCTACATGTAACCCAAGGCACATGGTAACTTAAAATGTTCTTGGTTAGTAACATTAAATATATCAGAGATATAATATTGGATATAGTTCTTTAAAAGTTTACAAGATAATAGTTACACTGATTTAAATTAGTACAGAAAATAACTGTATAAGCTAGCCTTTTGTTAGAATAGGCTATGTGTGGTAAATGCATACCATAGCATAACATTTAAAATTTTTAGGCTGTAAAAGTTAAGGTTTAAGTTAGGCTGTAGAAAAATGAAATACATAGGTTTTGAATTAAACTGAATGAGCTTGAAAAGTTATTTGCAAAAAAATAGAAGATAAAACTAACTTTATAAAATTTTACAATGTGTATATTTCATAACCAACAATGTAAAGCTAAAACATTCTTACGTACCTGGTATTCACAAATAAGGACTTATAAAGAAAACATATTAATTAGCCACGCACATAACTGAAACTTGCGACTAAATTAAATAAGAAAAGCTACGACATAGTTAAAGATTTCGCAATGACTTGCAAGTCAGACATAATGGAATGACACGTAGCAGGTTAATGCTGACTTTCTAGAAAGTTCCACCACTAAACCAAGAGTAACGGTCGAGAATAAGTCAGCTGTTTCAGAACACAGATAGGCCAACTCATACTAAAGCAGAAAGTACAGATACCGTACAGAGTCGGCACCTAGCGGAGAAAGGATAACTACTTGAAAGTTGGTAAAGGGTAAAGGCAGAAGTTGTAAAGATTAAGAAAAAAAATATAGATGGCGCGGAAGGTCTAAAAACGTCACAACTGGTGGACGTTGCTTTTCTAACTGCGTCTTAAAACTCGTATAATTTCCGCGTCTTGGCGTTAGTACATAAACTGTCCATTTTCTCAAACCCTACATTTAAATTTAATATAATAATTGATTTTAATAATTGTCTTGCTTTTATATTTATTCAAGTTAATGTACTTTAAAATTGTCTGCCCTTTTAGTCTATTTCCTTTACATTAAAATGCTTCTAATTATTAAGCTCTCTTTCTAAAAAACATTTGTAATATAAATTAAATAAAAAATAAAAATGCTCTCTCAAATTAAAATTGACTTATGGTCCTATTCTATATTATTATTGTAATTTGGGAAGTTGGAGATCTTACAAAACCCCCACAAACATGAGACAAATCTTCCAATTTGAACTCATGTTTGATGACTCCCAATCACCAACTTGACAAAGTACACTTCAACTCCAAAATCTCATTACATAACACAATAAGTTTATGAATTCAAATTTCTTAAAATAAACATTGATACACAAATATAAAACACAAATCTTACATTCCATTTCTCTCCGAAACATGAATTTACTACAATGCAAAACACAAAAATCTAACTTCAAATATTCAAGTTCAAGTTCGAATTTCACTTCACTTAAGAAATTTCTGAGTTCAACATAGTTCGAAATTCACTATGAGAAATATTAAAAATCAAAAACACCTGAATACACAAAATAAATCAATATTATATATACATAATTCTATACACAACAGGTATGTGAAATATTGAAATAAATTCAAAGTCTGGCATTCTCCTTAGAATTTACTAAACCATTGTATCACCTTCCTATAACCTATCTACTTGTGCCTAACACCTATCATCCTATCTTGCCACACCTATGATAATGTTCTATAATTAAAGTGAGCTTCATGTATTGACATTAATTTACATAACAATCTTATGGATTGTAATTTGTGATGTGGCACGTCATCTGACCAACATCTAAATTGAGAAGGTTTTATATATACCCTACAACCTGAAATCACCAGTGCACACTCTCTTGAATGTACACTGACTACTTGGCCATTTTTTAGGGACGCCCTACCCTTAAATCACCAGATATGATTCAATATTGCTGTCTCTATGACCCACAACGATGACGTATCAAACCATACCTGGCTACACTACTACCGAAGCAGATTTTCATAATCCATGTTATTCAACATTTCAATTCAAATTATATACTTATTAATAATGTATAATCCTACTAACGTTACCAGTATTGACTAATCTAACTCCTAGTAATAAATTACGTCGGAGCAGAAGTTTGATTTGTAACGCAGTACCCCCTCAAACTTATCACATTATAGTTACCTATCTCCTTACCACTACTTAACTATCTTATTACAGTTAAAATTGAGTTTCATTCAACTATCTACTTTATTGAATACCCTTCTGGTATTCCGCTTTCATGTTTCCTTCTGATAACTCGCAGGACACTTGTGCTGTATCTGGAAATGACTTGTCTTCGGATATGTGCCAGTTGGTATCTGTGCCTACTCAGTTCAACACAGACCTGTCACACACCCCCCAACAATTCACCCCCCTCAAGCACTGCCTATAATCCTATCGTGTTTTGCCTATTCGTTGGTTGAATGAAACTTCTTTAACTCAACTACATTGTACGTTCCTACTTCTACACAAGTATCTATGTCCTCAAGTACATATGCATTTTGCATCTTAACACTCTTAACTCTATAAGGACCACGATATAAAAAAAAAAATTCTTAATTTCCTGCTTTAAGCAAGATGACAGATAATGATTTTTTATTAAGACTAATTCTCCTACTTGATATTGTACTGGTTTAATATTTTTATCATGATATCTCTTCCTTTGGTCTGCTTTCAGTTTAAGATTCCTTTTTGCAATTACTATTTTATTTTCAAAATTTATTTGTGTTTGACTTGGAAAGCTAACTAACTCTTTGTATATTCTTGGACATTCTTTTCTAAACATTAACTCATAAGGAGTGAAATTGGTAGAATCATGTATGGAATGGTTTATACATTTTTCTATATAGCCTACATATTCTGGCCACCTCTTATGTTGTTCGTGTACATATATTCTAAACCAATATAATTTGAACAACTTACCGCCGTCAGTAGTCAAATTTGCCGTATGTACACGACGGCCGTTTCGGCTATTCAGCCATTATCAAGTAGTTTGGAGGAAATACTCCGTTGTCATGGAACACTTAACACATAACACAAAATTCACAAAACATTTAAATAATTTAAAAATCACATTTGTTAAAAACATGTCCTGTGGGCCCACTGTTTCGCACTGAACTCAAACAGTTTTACCGGACATATTTTTAACAAAAGTGATTTTTAAATTATTTAAATGTTTTGTGAATTTTGTGTTATGTGTTAAGTGTTAAGTGTTCCATGACAACGGAGTATTTCCTCCAAACTACTTGATAATGGCTGAATAGCCGAAACGGCCGTCGTGTACATACGGCAAATTTGACTACTGACGACGGTAAGTTGTTCAAATTATATTGATTTATAACAGTAGTCGGAATGGCGAATAACAAGATAAGTGATATTCTAAACATTTTTCCTAATTCACGCATACATCTTTCACTAGGATTACTTTGTGGATGGTACACAGATGTATGACGAATATGTATGCCTGACCAGCCAGTGTTTCATACCAGATGTTAGATTGAAACTGACTTCCATGATCGCTAAGAACTACTTTAGGCCTACCAATTTCCTCTTGATAATTTTTAACAATTTTGTCAGCAAGAACTTTTGAAATTGCTCTCTTCACAGGATATAGCTTTATGTATTTATTTAGTAAAAACATCCAGAACTACAAAAAATATATTTCACTCCACCTTTCCCAACAGGTAGCTCACCAAATAAATCTACAGCTACTAATTCTAATGGATTTGTTGGTAAAATGTTAACCATATAACCTTCCTGACTTTGTGTTCTGATTTTGCTCTTCTGACAGATTACACAACATTTCAGCTGAGTTCTTACAAACTTTTCTAATTTAGGGTAATTAAATGTTTGTCTTAAGATCTTATAACATTTACCCCCTCCTATATGTCCATATCTTTCATGACAGTCGTCAATCAAAGTCTTTAACATAGTTGTAGGCACACAAATCTTAAAATTATCTGACTCATGAGATCGCTTGAATAGTATATTGTTGTATATCAAATAAAATTTCTTTAAGTTTTGGTAATTTTGATCTTTATCTTTTAGATTACTAATTATATCCTTATATTTCTAATCTTTATTTTGTTCTATTATTAAATCTTTAAACATAACCTTCAATTACTTGTCCTGATCTTGTAACTGTTTTTCCATAACCGTTTTATAAACTCTACTTATACCTTTATCATTCTTTCTCATTAAATCAGAATCATTATTTATTCTTGACAAAGTGTCAGCTACAATGTTTTCTTTACCCGGACAATAATCTATTTGCAGGTTATATTCTTGTAAATATAGCATCCACCTTAACAATCTACCATGTGTTAGTTTGCAATTCTTAAGAAATATTAAAGCCCTATGGTCAGATCTAACAACTATCTCATTTCCCAGAATATAACCTCTGAATTTCTTGCAACCAAATATGATGCTTAACAATTCTTTTTCAGTAATTGTATATCTAAGCTCAAAGTCTTGTAAACTCTTACTAGCGAACGCAATAACTTCATAATCTCCAATATCATTGATTTGATACAATACAACGCCTAAGGCTATATCAGATGCATCTGTACTCATAAAAAATTTCTTTTCAAAATTTGGATGTTTTAATACTATTTCCTTTAAAAATTCTTCTTTAATTAATTTAAATGTATTTCTTTCTTCTTCTTTCCATTGCCATTGTTTCTTGTTTTTATTGTTACTTAACAAGTGTTTAAATTTTGAAGTTAAACTAGCATAATTTTCTCTAAATTTTCTATAATAGTTACATAAGCCTAAAAAACTCTGTAGTTGTTTTACATTCTTTGGTTCTGGAAATAATTGAATTACCTTTATTTTTTCTTTATCAGGCCTGATACCTGTATCTGATATTTCATAACCTAAAAATTTTATTTCCTTTTTGTAAAAATTTGACTTACTGATCTTAATTGTTACATTATTTTGCTCTAATTGTTTAAAAACTTTATTCAAATATTCTATGTGTTCATCAAATGATTTTGATGAAATACAAATATCATCGACATAGACAATAGCAAACGACAACACTTCTAAACCCATTACCTTGGTCAGCCCCTTCTTAAATATTGATGTGCTTACGTTCAAACCAAAAGGTAATCTCTTAAATTGCAAGTTCCTCCCATTAAAAGTAAAAGCTACATACTTCCTGGAATCTTTGTCCAGTTCCACTTGCCAAAACCCACTAACTAAATCAATACTGGTAATGTATTTAACCCCTTCAAAACGCTGTAACAAGTCATCAATATTTTCAGGTGCTTCCCTATCAGGTATTATTACTTTATTTGCCTGTCTGGCATCTAAACAAAGTCTCTCACTGAACCATCTTTCTTTATAACACAAACTAAAGGGTTTGAAAATTGACTATCAGAATTTTCTATTATGTCGTTGGCTATCATCCGTTCAATTTCCTTATGTACCGTCTCTTTCTTAGAGTGAGGTATTGCATAAGATTTATTTATAAATTGTTCGTTTTTATTTATATTAAGCTTTGCTTTGAAATCTAACATCTTACCAGGCCTATCTGAAAAAATCTTTTTATATTTATTTAACAACAACTTTAATCTATCTTTTTCACTATCTTGCCTCAAATTTGTATTGTTTAAAACTTTACTTAGTGTATCTTCCCATTCCAGATCATTATCAGTAACTTTAATATCATTATATATTTCATTTTATTATAGTAGGCATATACTGTATTCTCTACCTCACTTGCAATTTCAGAACCATCGTAAACTATGCTTAACTCTTCATTACATAACCTTAAATTACAGACTTCATCATTCTGTACTCTACTTGAAAATCTTGTAACAATATCTACTTCATTTACCTTTAACGCTAAAGTTTTACTTTCAAAATCTATTTTTCCTTTGTACAGATTCAAAAAATCACTACCTATTATTAGTTCTACATTTAATCCATCAACCACTAAAAAGTTTATAATCACCAATTTTCCTCCTAAATATACTTCTAAACCTATCTGTTTAGATATCCTCTTACTCCTTACACCCGTTACACCCATAATGGTTATATTTGTAACTGGTAATTGCATAATCTTATCTTTATGATTCTTCAGCAACTCTCTATAAATACCTTCACTAATAATTGTAATTTCCGAACCTGTATCTATTATACACTTATACCTTTTATTAAATATTGCTAAGTCGATTTCAATAATATCACCATTTACTGGTTGAGTTTCTAATTCTGTAAAATTCTCTTCATTTATAAGCATGTCTGTTTCATTTGAGGTTATGTCACAACTATCTGAAATTACCGTACACACCTTCTGTTCTGATACTATTTTAGGCCTAACCCTTTCTGACAATTACGCACACGCCTGACTACCTATTGTCTGCGATCGTTTCCCTTGTTTTGACTGTCATGAGATCCATTAGGCCTATCTCTATTTTGACCTGATTGCATATTTTCTACTCTAGGCCTATCTCTATTTTGGTCTGGTCTATAGTTTCTATTATAATTATTGTACTGACTATTTCTATTGTTATTATTGTTATAGCTACTCCTATTGTTATTATTGTTTTCTGGTCTATGATATTTGTTTGTGGTTGCCTGTTATTCCTATCTATTCCAAATTGACTTTCTTGCCAATCCATGACAATTCTCTCTAGGCTATTTAAATCTTTTGGACCTGCAGCTAACAATATCAATCTTAAACTTTCAGGTAACTGCTTTACTATATGTTTTACAAAAATACTAATAGGCATGGGCGGGTCTAAAAATTGTGTCTTATGAAACCTTCTTATAATATAATTATGTATATCTTTAACCTGACCATAATATTGCTGACCTAGAATGATTCTACTTCGCAAGTTTTCTTGCTTTTCTATTGACCAAAAACGACCTAAAAAGGCTAACCTAAACTCTTCAAAATTTGTCCATTCTTTTCTATGCACTTCATACCAGAGTGCAGACTCTTCCTTGAAATATTTTCTCATGTACAATGACATAATTTCCCAATTCTCATTTTTAACCTCACTATACATTCTCAAACTTTCAATAAAGACTTTAGGGTGTGGCTCTTTTGATTCATTGTAAAATTCAGGTATCAATGTATCATTACCTCTATCTCCAATTACTACCACTGATTTACTTATATTTGAACCATATC
This sequence comes from Philaenus spumarius, assembly GCA_018207615.1. Taxonomy (NCBI): domain Eukaryota; kingdom Metazoa; phylum Arthropoda; class Insecta; order Hemiptera; family Aphrophoridae; genus Philaenus; species Philaenus spumarius. Next base: position 58,003 of record JAGFPH010000726.1, read on the forward strand.
TTTCTTCACAATTTTTAATATCTAGCTCTAATTTATTTTCAACTATTTTTAAGTTTTCAGTACAACTTTCTACTTCTTTAGCAAATTTAGTTTCAGTTTTACCTAACCTAACCTCCAGGTTATTTTTATTTCTTCCACTTTAACTGTATTGCAGTCTGTTATTTCTGTAAACTTATTCTCAATTATTTTTAGTTTATTTTCTGTCTTTGTTTCCTAACTAACAAAATCATTTACAAGTTTATCCTGTTTTTCACTAATTAAATTAATTTGAATGTTTAATTCTTGTCTTAAGTTATTATTAGATTCTTCAATTTTGGTATTTAATTTCTCTAAATTTTCTTTCAATTGAATATTATAATTTTTTATAGAACTAAAATTTTCTTTATTTTCTTTAGCCTGTGAGTCAATTTTTTGATTTAATTGTAAATTATTTTCATTTAAAGATTCAATTTTTTTATTTAATTGCAAGTTATTTTCATTTAGTGTATCTTTAGTTTCTTTGGCTAGTTGTAAGTTATTTTCTTTTTGTTCATCAAATTTCTGCATTAACATTAAGCGATCGCAATACACACCATTTGACGATGAGAATTATTAATTCTCGTAAGAATTCAAATCAGTTCTTCAATAACTCACTAAAAACACCCTTTATGACTTGATAGATTACTAATAAATGTTACATATTTAAACTGTTAATTAAAGCGCAACGCGCAACACTTCAAGCGATGTTCACTGCTTAGTCTCTCATTGGCAAGTCTCGTTAGCGTCTTTCTCCCACCGCTTCATCCAGCCGGCGTCTATCCTCTCTCCACCAATCAGAAACGTCTGACGACACAGATGTTCAAAGTTGTGTCAGATCCTTTGGTTGCTTACCAAAGCATTCCTTCTGGATCTTGCATGTGAAAATGCACGTAGACCTTTTCTCTAGGAATTGGCTTGCAGGTGTTCGCTTCTTATCTCGTCTAGACTGGTGGACGTTGCTTTTCTAACTGCGTCTTAAAACTCGTATAATTTCCACGTCTTGGCGTTAGTACATAAACTGTCCGTTTTCTCAAACCCTACATTTAAATTTAATATAATAATTGATTTTAATAATTGTCTTGCTTTTATATTTATTCAAGTTAATGTACTTTAAAATTGTCTGCCCTTTTAGTCTATTTCCTTTACTTTAAAATGCTTCTAATTATTAAGCTCTCTTTCTAAAAAACATTTGTAATATAAATTAAATTAAAAATAAAAATACTCTCTCAAATTAAAATTGACTTATGGTCCTATTCTATATTATTATTGTACTTTGGGAAGTTGGAGATCTTACAACCAAGATTATTATATTCATGTTTAGCCATATTCTCACAATCAGCTGTTGAAAAGCTTCACTTATGGCTACCAATTCTGCCTCAATCACTGTAGATTTGCTACTGAAAGCAAAGTAGTGTGAGAAGGGGTTACAGTATAGTCCAGCTCCTGTTTCTCCTTCCATTCTAGATCAGTGTACAAGGTGTCAAAAAAGTTTGGGTACGGCTTAATATCTCAAAATGTACGAGTCTTATGAGTATAATGAACCAAATCCCATCAAAAATATTAAACCCGAATAGCCTAAGTTGATAACGTCAAATTACTGAATAGACCAAGGAACCAACCAATGTCAAGAACAAGCCTATTCTTAGATAAAGCATAACCTTTCAGAAAACACCTAAAGTCAAATAGCCTAACCTAATAGTTAATAGAAATACAAATATGTAATTAATAATTCCGTACTTAAATCTCAAAACCAATTATAGTAGTGTATGTTCATAATAAGATAAATAAGCTAGAACTAGGCTAAGTTAAAAACGTGTATAGCCTCACCAAAATGTAACCTCCTATCAAAACATTACCTTTATTAAATATTATTCCATAAATAAACACTAGATTCACATTTATTAATAACCACAAACAAATTAGTAAATTCTCACATGTTATTTATAACATGGCATAATTAAACACAGTCCGAAATCCATTTGTAAACATTGAAAATACGAAACACGATTGTCAACTAAAATAGGCTTGGACAACTCAAATTGGGAACCGATAGTTAATCGTAATATAATCTGTGGAATGAACATTGGCAAACACGAATTAGATTATAAATTTTGTAACATTATACGGAGATAGACTTTAGTATTAGAAACAATTATAAAAATCAGTGATATGCAAGTCACAACATTAAGATATAAGTAAGCCTAAATACGATAGAACAAACAGCTGTTGTATTAATGTAAGAATACCAAACCTCATTCCAATGTCAGTTAATACGTTTCGCGATTTAAAATCATTATATCCAAAGTAATAAGTAGTTAGTAATAATTATAACATTATCAGAACGAACTGGTAACCCCGAAATAATTACAAATTCAAAGGGATAATTATAAAAAAAAAAAAAAACTGCAATCAAAAACGAACTATTTTGTCGGAAGACGCCATTAAAACAACATTAACATCAGAACCACGTGATACGTTGCCAGGACAACGGACTCAAACACTACCTGCACAAAACGAATCTGAAGAAATGAGAAGCCATATTGCCCATCGAAAAGCGAATGAGAACCCCGATTCCATACAACGCTGGACGAAGCAAAGTTAGCGTCGTTTTCAAACAGAACCTGCCTAGCCATTAAAGTGTAAAGATGTGTAGTACAGTGTGTTAAACGTTTTCAAATTTTCAAGTCATAATAATAATAGAATCAGTGCCAATAACTAATAGAGAATGGTAAACTCTAGTTATACAAATATATATGAACATTGAATCACCGAATAAAAAGAACTTTTCAATCCTTTTCAAAACCAATCCAGACATTTCCTTACAAATATTTTTAAATTAATCGCCATTTTTTTTATTTGCGTTCTGAACATTATTTTAACAGCAAAGTTTTTCTTAATATTGCGTACATCTCAAGGAATATATTAAACCTAGCCGAGTGCCTATCCCGAGATAATTTAAGAGAAATAATTCAAAATATAGACAATTGTAAGTACCTACCAACTGAACTCTGACCGAGGCTAACAGAAATCATATTATCAACCTTCCATAAAACAAATTATTGTATCTGAATGTAACATATATTTTCAACAAGTAAATTTAAATAAACCAATTCTTAAAATTACCTTTATAGTTTTATAATTTTGGCACCTCAACGTGCTGGCTTTTCAATTAGAAATAATATTATCCAAAATTAGTTTATAATTTGATGCTCAACTTATTGCAGTTATAAAGTCATTCAAGTTAGTTTATAAAATGGCGCACAACGTAGTAGGCTTAATATGTTCCAAAAAACCTATTAACTGACCTAAAATATATTCACTCAAATAGCATAAGAAATTAGACATATTTATGTACAAGCCTAACTATAAGTGATCTAGATTTAAGTTTTAGTGAATTAATATATGTGTGTTAGTATATAAGTAAACTATGAATCCTACAGACGAAGAAACACCAAAGTACAATTTAAGACCAACAATTTCACAATCTGAGAAAGCCAAGGAAGGTGATTGCAAAAACCTTAGACCATCCACTTCAACAAGCACTACAACTTCAAACATTATTGAAAGTTCAACCGACGAACCAACCATTGAAAATTTCAATACCACAATGGAAACCACCAAACAAACTACTACTACACCCACACTATTAGAACAAATGACTCTATTAATTAACAATCTACAGATTAATATGAAACAAAGTCAATTGGAATTACAAAACAAATTAGAAGAAAAATTAAATTCAAATCAACTAAATTTAGAAACAAAATTAGAAGCCAAATTCCAGCAGCAAGAAAACAATTTTACCTCAAACTTCAAAGGGATGCAAAGTGAAATCGAAGGGTTAAAGGATTGTATTGCTATACAAATTTCCCAGGTCGAAAATAAATTTGCAGAACAATTAATTTTAGTAGAGGATGCAGTAAATAAGAATAATAATAGACTTAATGATTTGGAATTTAAAGTAAACCATACAGTAACCGAACAAACTTTAAAGGACACGCTTCTAAAACAAGTGACCAATATAAAGAAAACATTAAATGAACAATCTACACAGGTCATGCAAGAAGTACATAATTTACTTGCTGAATTACCTAAAGCAGTTCTCGACACCAATACAACACCACAAATTAATGTCACATGTGGAGGCAATAACGCAGATAACCTAAATATCATCCAACCTACATTACCCAAATACAATGGTAGGCAGAGCAATCCTAATGAATACCTGTACCGCTTACAGAGATATTACGAACGGCTAACACTAAGAAAAATAGGACAGAAGGGTGACGACCAAGAATGTTTATTTGATGTCATTGAAAACAGTCTCGAAGGCAGTGCCTCACGCTGGTGGCAACTCATTAAATATGACATTACAAATTTTACACAATTTAGTACCCAATTTTTGGATAAATTTTGGAACAGAGACGTCCAGAAGGGTACTCGACAGAAGTTGGAGTATGAGAAGTACCGTCCAGGAGGTAAACTTACTAGGAGTGAGTATTTCATCGATAGGGTGCTGACAATGAAATCCATGATCCCTCAGCCACCTGAAGAGGACATCATCACGACACTAGTGGAGCATTTTGACCAACGCATACAAGACGCACAGCGGGTCCAAAATATTGCTAGCATAAAAGATTTTGCTGACCTTTTACAGCGAGAGGACACCGAGGAGGCAAATGCTGAGATACGTCGAAGAAACACACAGAACCGAGGAAATATATCACCATCCACACCCAGACCACCGCTCAACAACCAACAGCATAATAAACCAGCATACAGAAGTAACGACCAACACCGTTCTTACCAGCAGTTCCAGAATAAAAACAACCGAGACCACCCATACAGACAACAACAAGATAATAGACCTGACTACCGATACCCTAAACCAAATTATTGTAACGGACAGAGACAGCAACACCAAACTAATCAAGGATACAGGAACGATTATAACCCTAGATACAGCTACGACAGACAACCAGGTCCGATTCACACCAACTTCAGACCTACATCACCATACCAGCAACGACAGGGATACACGAACAACTCTCAAGACAGACGACAAACAAGGTATCCGACGCAAGAACAACAGAAAGTTTGTCAAATGCTGACAACAACAACAAGATCAGCGATGACCACCAAATCAGAACAGGCCGAGGAGGATAACTCGACTCAAGCAGGGTTAAACTCCAAAGCACTGGTTTAGAGGATTTAAATCAAAAAACAATTGGCTGTACAGGTGAAGTCGACAAAGAGGACAACAACAGAACTTCATACCCTACTCCAGTGCACCTAACCAACATAAATTGCGGAACAATGCCAACAATCAACCAGGAAGAACATAGCATACTCAACCTCTACTACGATAGAGAATTTCTACTCCAAGAAGACGAGAACGAAACTGAAGAACCTCTAACCAATTGTAGATGCCCAGAGATAGAGATGAAATTGAATGGGATAGCAACCAATACACTTATCGATACGGGAAGTACCGTCACCTGCATATCAGACGACTGGTTTCAGAAAAACAAAAGTAGACTAGGTCAATACGAACAACTCCCAGTTAGTAATACCTTTATTACTACGGCACTTAACAGCAAGTCGAAACGTATTTCATTTATCATTCTATGAAAAGCAGAAATTAAACAAATTGAATTTGATATACAGTGCATTATAGTGCCCTATCTGACCAAAGACTGCATATTAGGGATGGACACGATTAGAATTCTGAAAACGGTTATAAACTTCGACGATAATTGTAAACGGCTTGCAAGGTGGCAGCACGTTACAAAATATAATGATATATTAAGAATGAAGTTTGGAAAAGAAACAAATAGATCGATGGAATGCAGATTAATAACTTACAACGACGACAAAGAAGAATGGACAGAATACGAAAACCCAAGAACAAATAACATCAAATCAGAAATACAAGAGACCATTAAGGACAACGACAAGCTAAAACAGATGGAGAAGGACCAAATAACCAACTTAATCCAGAAATACGATAGTGTCTTTTCAGAAAAACCAGGAAGATGCAGGTTTTATCAGCACACGATCCGAGTTGATAAACCAGAATGCTACAGAGCACAGAGCTACCCAATTCCAATCAACTTAGTAAGCGCAGTAGAAAAGGAGATTGAAAACATGTTACGCGATAATATTATAGAAACATCTAACAGCCCCTATGTAAATCCTATAATAATTGTGAAGAAGAAGACAGGAGATCTACGTATATGTCTAGATATGCGCAGAATAAACTCACTGATAACTCCGGATTATGAATGCAACATAAGCATAAATGAGTTACTTGCAAACGCTACGAATTCCAAATGGTTAACGACGTTAGACTTAACATCATCGTACTGGCAAATTGAGTTAGAACCAGCATCCAGACAGTTTACAGCATTCCAGTTTAGAGGCAAAGTGTACCAGTATGTAGTGACACCTTTCGGATTGTGTACATCACAAGCAGGCCTTGTACGAGCTCTAGACCTAGTATTTAGCAACACGATTGACAATTTCTCCATGGTATACATAGATGACATATGTATAGTGTCACCCGACTTCAACATGCATTTGCAACACCTAGAATTTGTATTTAAAAAGCTCAAAGCAGCCAACATGACCATCAAGCTCTCAAAATCCATTTTCTGCAGGGACCGAGTGCCATTCCTTGGGTATTATCTAACCACCACAGGACTCGAGCCAGACGAAGACAAAATTAAATGTATTCAAAATTTTCCATCACCCACTTCTAGGAAAGAATTAAAACGCTTCCTAGGAGGTATAAATTACTACAACAAATTCGTAGATAATTATGCAAAAACAGTACAACCCCTCATGAAATTAACCTCCAAGAAAACTAAATTTATTTGGACTTCTAAAGAAGAACGCACTTTTCAAGAAATCAAAAATCTCTTTTTGCAAACAAATGTTTTAAGTCATCCAATTCCTGGCCAACCATATTATCTGCAGACAGATAGTTCAGACTTCGCCATAGGAGGACACCTGTACCAGATAGACGACGAAAACAACAAGAAAGCTATTCTGTTTATTTCAAAAACGCTCAAAAAATGTGAACTTTGTTATACCACCACGGAAAAGGAGTTACTAGCAGTTGTATACTGTGTGCAAAAGGTCAGACATTACATACTAAATGCAAAGTTAATCATCATAACAGACCACAAAGCCCTAACCTTCTTGAAAACATGTAAATTATTGAACGCAAGACTCACTCGATGGATACTAGCTCTCCAAGACCACCAATTTGAAATAGTACACTGTAAGGGTACCGACAACACTCTAGCAGATCTATTAAGCAGAATTAGAGTCAACGAAAATCAGGAAATTCAGGAAACACCATCCTCAGAATTAATCGTAGCAAATTTGAAATACCAACACAATTTACAACTTCTCGATAATCTCAAAAATCTCCCACAAATTCAACAAGACGACCCAATCATTAAACAAAATTATTTAAAAACTCTAAATTCCACTTCAGGTGACAGCACAAACAAACAACAGCGATTCAGAATAAATGATGGTATACTATACCAGAAGCACAACAACAAATGGTTAATAGCTATACCAGATCTACTTGTAAATAACCTAATCCTCGAATGCCATCAATACTACTTGCATTGCGGAGCGAAGAAATGCTTAATCACCCTGCAAGAAGATTTCATATTCAAGAACATGTCAAGACGAATCAGAAAGTTAATAGCGACATGTGACACCTGTCAAAAGTGTAAATACAATAATCACCCTTTACACGGAGAGACAAGCGGAATGAAATATGAAGGAAAAGGGGACCTTCTAGCAGTAGACTTAATAGGACCATTGCCAAAAAGTAAAGGAGGAGTGCAATACATATTCATAATACTAGATGCATTTACTAAATTTGTCAAATTATACAATTTAAAGAGAGCAACGGCACAAGCTGTCACCGACAGAATGTTCAAGGACTATATACCTACTTTCGGCCCGCCAAACAGAATCTTAACAGACCACGGCTCACAGTTTAAAAGCAAAATTTGGACGAATCAGTTAAGCGAATTCAAAATTAAACACATCTTAAATCCTGTACACCATCCCATGTCCAATATGGCTGAAAGACCAATAAGGGAAATTAAAAGATGCCTTAGAACATACTGTTCAAATAATCATAGAAGTTGGGCAACATACATCAACATCATAAACAGTTTCCTCAACGAAATACAACATGAAACAACAGAATTTACACCTAATGAGCTACAACTAAATTTAAAAGACCACAGATTCTGGAATGAAATCATCCAAAACCCATTTAAAACTGAAACACCTCTAAAACATAAATTGGAATTGACTAAAACTAGGATAAGAACAACACAAGCCAAACGCGCAGAAAAATATAACAAGATGCATAAACTCACAATATTGGAGGAAAATGAATTGGTATTAGTGAAATCTTTCCCTCAATCAAGCTTAGGATACGGAGAAACAGCTAAGCTATTCACAATATATGTTGGACCACTAAGGGTACTAAAAAAAATTGGAAAAGCAGTTTACACATTGATCGATGACGACGGAAAAACTTATGGGCCTTACCACATTTCTATATTAAAAAGATACCACACAGACGAGCCTGTACAGACAAAACAAACCTCAAATGACGAAACAAAGCCCTGAACGAATAGACAATACCAGTGATACGAAGGTATCACAAACTTCAACAGATACTGTGTTATTGTAAGAAAAACATTTGATAAAAAAATGTGCATCAAATAACCATATTTATGCAAGATAAGTGTTAGGAACAAAAGAAGAGTATAACCTAAAACTCACAATAGAACAATATTAATCCCTTGAAACCATGATTTCCCCACATATAAACGATTCCCCATAACTGTGTTAAGACAAGAACAAACATTACAGCGATTCCCAATGTAAACAGTGAATTTCCCATGTGTATAATATGTAAACATTGATAGCATCAATGTTAGGTTAGGTCATGCAATGTTAGAATTAAATTGTGTTATGTTTGATAGTATCAATTGTTAGGTTATGTTATGCAATGTTAGATTTAAGTTATGTTATGTTTGATAGTATCAATTGTTAGGTTATGTCATGCAATGTTAGATTTAAGTTATGTTATGTTTGATAGTATCAATTGTTAGGTTATGTCATGCAATGTTAGATTTAAGTTATGTTACATTTGATAGTATCGATTATTATGTTATGTTATACCATGTTAGATTTAAGTTATGTTATGTGTTTCCAAAGTTAAATTAAGATGCGATTTGATCATTCCAAACAAATTTTATGCTCAATAGTCACAAAAATTTATTTGACGGGCTATTATAATGAACCAAATCCCATCAAAAATATTAAACCCGAATAGCCTAA
>JAGFPH010000726.1:67807-95415 GCA_018207615.1 Philaenus spumarius
CAAACCTCATTCCAATGTCAGTTAATACGTTTCGCGATTTAAAATCATTATATCCAAAGTAATAAGTAGTTAGTAATAATTATAACATTATCAGAACGAACTGGTAACCCCGAAATAATTACAAATTCAAAGGGATAATTATAAAAAAAAAAAAAACTGCAATCAAAAACGAACTATTTTGTCGGAAGACGCCATTAAAACAACATTAACATCAGAACCACGTGATACGTTGCCAGGACAACGGACTCAAACACTACCTGCACAAAACGAATCTGAAGAAATGAGAAGCCATATTGCCCATCGAAAAGCGAATGAGAACCCCGATTCCATACAACGCTGGACGAAGCAAAGTTAGCGTCGTTTTCAAACAGAACCTGCCTAGCCATTAAAGTGTAAAGATGTGTAGTACAGTGTGTTAAACGTTTTCAAATTTTCAAGTCATAATAATAATAGAATCAGTGCCAATAACTAATAGAGAATGGTAAACTCTAGTTATACAAATATATATGAACATTGAATCACCGAATAAAAAGAACTTTTCAATCCTTTTCAAAACCAATCCAGACATTTCCTTACAAATATTTTTAAATTAATCGCCATTTTTTTTATTTGCGTTCTGAACATTATTTTAACAGCAAAGTTTTTCTTAATATTGCGTACATCTCAAGGAATATATTAAACCTAGCCGAGTGCCTATCCCGAGATAATTTAAGAGAAATAATTCAAAATATAGACAATTGTAAGTACCTACCAACTGAACTCTGACCGAGGCTAACAGAAATCATATTATCAACCTTCCATAAAACAAATTATTGTATCTGAATGTAACATATATTTTCAACAAGTAAATTTAAATAAACCAATTCTTAAAATTACCTTTATAGTTTTATAATTTTGGCACCTCAACGTGCTGGCTTTTCAATTAGAAATAATATTATCCAAAATTAGTTTATAATTTGATGCTCAACTTATTGCAGTTATAAAGTCATTCAAGTTAGTTTATATGAGATAGAAATAAAAGCAGTTATTCACAACCATAAAAGAACCACTTTTTGGTGAGTTTGAAATTTTTGTCTGCCATCTTGGAATGAACTTAATTTTTTTAAATGGGAAGGTGGTCATGTGATACATCATTTCAATGTAGAATTTCAAGAGAAAACCAACTGTGAAATTTGCACATCTGTATATTTAACCGATTTAAAATGGCGGCCAAAAACAACAAAATCGTGTTTTCCGATTCTCCTAGAAATTCTAGGATACATTCTCAATACATTCGTACTTGTCTTTCCTGTTTTTGGGCCTTGATCGAGTGTTAGGACATACTTTTTTTGTAGTTTCCTTGCCTGTCTCTCAGACACCTGGATCGAGCATGAGTAGAGCGATAAGACACATCAGAAGTTTTGTGGACTTTTATGCCTTCCCCATCTCCCGGGAGATCCCTTATCTATACCCCCACTACATTTCCCTCTTTGTGTTGCACTATATTTGTCATTCGCAATATTAAATAGTTTAAGAAAAAACAATTTTTAAAATGTTGTAAAAGAATGTTCCGGATCAGCAGTACAGGGGTGCAGAATATGTTCAAACAAGGTTTGTGAGAAATTTTGGCTGATGAAAAAGTCTACAAAAAAAAATAATTATTTTGGGAAAATTAGTTAAGAAATGAGTGGGAACAAAGGTCCGCCTAATGAGATTGTTTACGATGTATTTACATTCACACACACATACACAAAGTATCCTATTTAATCTTCACTACACAAAATATGTGCGGCCAAGAGTCCGATATGATATTTTTGTGCCGGTTGATTAATAAATGGCAGTTTTCTGATTCTTGACTGGATACAAGCAGCTGGTGTTCTAATACTTTCTGTAGGTATTAATAATTAATATGGTACTGGAATGCAAATTTTATTAGCTTCATGCAAATGATATTATTCAAGCGATAACAACTAAACCAAATTATATCATATTATACACAGGTATGTAATACATTGGTTTTACTGATGTTTTTCATTTCTTTACTTAAACTACTAACTGAAATTCAAAATCAATATAATGCGTACGATGTGATGACACATTTGTTTGTTCTGTTTTCATTGCATAGATGGGAGTGAATAGTTGGGAGTTATATGGTCGCCAGGTTATAAGATCGCAAAGTGCGATCGGAAAAGTTTGTTGTTCTAAAACATTTTATGCACCCCTGCGGCAGTACTCTTTCAGCACTTAACACCACGATTGTTCCAGAAAGTCAATAAACAGAAGTTCACTTTAACAGTAAATTATTCCATTATTTTATGAAACTTCTTGAAAAATATTTTACTTTTGGTACCTCGCTAATGGCTAAGAAAAACCGATCATCCGTACATGAGAAACGATTAAACAGGCTTGATCAATAACGGAAAATGATTTTTTTCTTTTATTAAGTGTAAAAATAGATTTCAGTAGTTGCACTTGTTGTTGACTTGTGTTTGTCTTTGCGATTGCAAGTTTTGTATACTGTACAGACAATTGAATTATACAATCTGTATCTTGTATCCTGTCTTTTCATTGTTTATCCCCGAACATTACTACAACAGTTTTTGATATTTAACGACAGTTGAGTCGAAATGAAAAATACAATTACTTTTTACTTTTAGCACAAAGTTTCAGATGGTGGGGCCTCCACAATCTTACTACAATAGTACTAATACAGTAAAACTTCGGTTATCCAAGTTTACAAATGTAAGTTAACTGAATAGATTTCGATAAAGAATTCATAGCTTGAGAGGATTTCTCAGTAAATGAATTTACAGTAAAAACTTTTGTGTTAGATTGAACAGAAAGAAAACAAAACTGTTGTTTGCCTTGTACAGCCTGAAAACATTTCCGTTCCTTACCCAACGCAATAATATTATTACCTTTAGCGGACGGGTAGTATAGTGAATGATGAAACAGTCTTGGATCTGTAATACACTCCCCTCCTTGTGGCATGATATTTAGGACTCACCATCCATCCCCGTGAGTTGTTTCTTCCCCCTGCTACTGTATTTTTTTCTTTTGTTTTCAGTCAGTGTCGGTGTTATATTTGTGAATGAGAGTGTCATTATGAGTGGAAAGCTGTAGCACTGACAGTCATGTAACAGAGATGTTATACGATGAAAGTAGATTTATAATTTCCCATAATGTCTAAAGCATAGAGGTTTGGTCTAAATAAATAAAATGACGCAATATATATAATAATAAACATTTATAATTCTTGCATATATATAAATTCCTTTATGACGCAAAATAGTTACAGTAGAATCATTTTTAATAAATAAAGAATAAGCAGACTGTAAATAGGTAAAATAAAAAAGCAGACTTAAAATATATAAATTGGTGAGAATATGTAACGTGTATGAACTGTATAAGAAGTTGTTTAAACAAGTGCGGTTGAAGTAAACGGTAAAGAAAGACAAATAAATGTTTGAATGAGGTTTGAATAATAAACAGTTTAACAATTAAAAACAGTTAAAAAACAAACACATGTATAAGAAGTCAGCGTATATAACAAGGCACGTCACAATATCAGCATATGTATCGAGATACAGGACTAATAAAAAACTCCATCTATGATGAGCGTTGAAACAATTCCAATACAGAAGGCTTGGTACTACTTGCCTACGTGCCAAACTACACAGAAGCGAACAAGGTAGAACGTTCTAGAACTCCAATATGGCGTAGTGGACTGTATGTATAACTAGTTGCAGGTGGTGGGAAATTCGTTGGAAAATGTGGTATTTTCTTTGAGATGGCAACAAATGTTGTTCTAAAATGAAGTAGAAGTGCTTCGGAGTTGGTGCAAACTTAAAAGATGAAATCCATCATATATTTTTCTTGAAAAGTGAAGTTATAAAAGGTCGCCATGTGATCGGACGAATGCGTTGACGAAGTGAAAATGTGTTAACTATATCGAGTAAATTCAGTGAAATCCTAGGTAAAAGTACAGAAACAACTGGTATCGTGAGTAAATATGGCCATTATTTTTGAGCTTAGAAGTCTGCATATTTGAAATTTTACAAATTTTTGAGAAATAACTTAGCTTCAACTTTTTTCCTATTGCGTCATAGTTTAGACTAGGGTTGAGAACAAATTGTACAAATTGTATATAATTAATTGATTTGTTTGTTTAATTATTTTTGTAATGTTGATATATCTTGTTGTAAATAATCATTCTTTAATTATGTCAGAGTAAACGAATAGTTGTCCTGCCATGGTGTCTTGAATTTCTTTATTCAGCCACGTACATCCAGTTAGCTTGTACTTTAACAGCCAGGTACTCACCCCTGAGAAAGTTAAACTAATTTAATAAATATTTCACAGTAATTAATAAGTATAGATAGACAGATGCTAACAGAGCATAGATGAAGTTATATGTGGATTATTATAGGTTATGATCATTATTATTTTTTATTATTATTATTGAGTTGTAAGGTGGAGCTTAAGGTGATATTAAGATATGATTCTACGTTGGAGTTAAGGAGATACATGATAAATGGTGATTTTTGTTTATGGAGGTAAGGCAGTAGGCCTAAGAGGTGTTTTTTGATGATTTAAGGTATTTTATGAACGACGATTTCTGGTGTATTAAGGTGAATAAATAAAAGAAGTGAAGGAGAGGTGTTAATGATTGCTGAATAATCCACAAATAGCATTTTTTATTATTTTTGAGTATTTTTTTTATTTTGGAAACTTTTATCGAATCCCATTTTTTTTAACACTTTATACTATTTTTATATTTTTATTTTTTTGCAACCTTATGTTACAAAAAGAAATAGTGTTGTTTTATCTTTAAATCAAAAATGGGAAGCAACTAAACGATTAGATGGAGGTGATTCAATAAGAAAAGTGACAAGTGATTTAGGTATTAGGGAAATTACTGTTGGGGATTGGATATGAAATAGATCGGAAATTGAAAAGTGGGTATCTCAACGGCATTCAAATAAAGAAGAGGCTATATAATCATTGAAAAAAGCGAGCATGAAAAAACTTCAGAGGTATTATTTTTGTGGTTTTTATTACAGTAGCTTACAGTATCCAATTTCTTTCATTTGAGTACATTATCAAACCTTCTTTGTTTATTTATATAGTAAGTGTGGGCTCCTATAACGACGTAAATGATGTGGGAACTGGCATCTCAATAGTTTTCTTAAGGCCTACCGTATCATCCCAGGTCTGCCCAGTCCCAATTACCTCGGACATTCAAGGTCCTACTGTACTATAAATTTTAAGACATTCATTTGCAAGATTAGAATTTAAATTTGTGCACCTGTTTGATTCTTAACAAATTGTATATTGTTTTAGGTGAAGCCTATTTCTGCTGCAGATGAGAGAACATTGGACTGTGCTATTGCAATGGCAAACGAACTCGCTGCAAAGTCAATGAACGATTTGGGTGTTAATTCCGATCGTTCGCCATCAGCTCCTATAAGCCCGGCTTCTCCTAACAAGCGCAAATTTTCTTTCCGCTTTCCTTCAACGATGCCTAGTAGTATATCTGCGAATAAACAGCACACCCGACCTGAAGGGAAGACGTTTACAGACGAAGCTGCGTCGATACCAGATATCCAGGTAAGATGTCAACGGTGATGTAATAGATTAGGGAAACTTGAACCACATTTAGTGTCGTCTTGGAACTTAGATTAGTAAATGTTCAAATAGCATAGAACGCAGGAATAGATGGAAACTGTTAAATGTATGTGCAAGATATTGTTTTTATTTCTTGTTTCCAAAGCTTTTTTCTATACGAAATAAACGTGACATTTTTTCCCCACTATGAAATTATTTTAATATATTTGCCACAATGTTTGAGTGTTTAGCAAAGTTCTCCCACTGTTGTTCAAAGTAATTCTCCAAGTGGCACTAATGAATAAAGTTAATATAAAAATAGATCTTCTAAAATACTCTGTCTCTAGACAATCCGGTTGTTTTGTATGTTAAAAAATAACAAGTTTTAAAATAGATAACATTTTGAGGATAATTTGGGATATTCTTTTGTTATACAACATTTAACGAGGCATGTAAAAACGTGGAATAGTATTTTAATTATTCATATGACCGCAGTATATTTACAATTAAAAAACAATAGAACTTATTAGTCTGTTTACGCCTATCTATGTATCATTTAAAAATAATTTGTGTCATCAAAAAACCTAAGATAGTTAAATGGCACAAATAAGATTTGTATCGTCCCCTCCACCCTTCTTAATCTTTAATTTGTTTGATTCATTTTGCCACTGACTATATTTTGTATTTTCTACATCTTCAGCTGATGTTAAAAACTCCTGTATTGTACTATTTAAAGCTAGTTTTAAAACAGTTTATGTTAATTTTTATAAATTGATATCTTAGCAACGCATACTCATGGATATATAACTAAGCCACAGTTATATAATATCTCTGCCACTTTTGGATTTTTTCCCTAGTAAAACTGTGGAGTTTTTCATATAAGTTGTTTTAATATACTTACTCCATCTGTGACTTATGGGTTATTTCCTTTATGCTTTTCAGAACTTATGTCCCATCATCAGAATCTTGGCTCAATAGAGTTTCTTACAAATTAGAACACTAAAAACATACACAACATCATGATGCCGCGACATAATTCTACAGGTGCACATGTAACACAGTCTAATAGTCAAAACTAGCACTCACAGATACCAGGTTGTGTTAGCCTAAACAAGACACTGAAAACAGCTGCAACTAAATACTCCAACTTGAAATATTCCTGTACATCGGTAAATAGCCTAATCAGTTTAGATAAGGTTCAACATAAATATTTTCAACTGAAAACAGCACGTGCATATTTATTCAAAAAGCCAAAAGAATTAATATGGTCGTGATATTTCAGCAGTGCATTTGTAAACGGGATTGCTTCTACACATTCCATAGAGCACAAACGTATATATAAGGGCATGCCACTGAAAAATTTAAAGAGTACACATACTTATAACACAGAGTCCTATCAATCTATCCATCCAATAGCAATAAATCTTATGCCTCGCTCTACGCGAAAAAATGAGTTCAAATGAATCTACTTTCCAAATATGGATTCTTCTCAAATAATTCTCCCAATACATTAACCAGTTGTGTCCCAATATTCAAAAATTGTGCCCTCGTTTTATTCTGTCTTGATGGCTCCCGTCGGTCAGATCAGTTCTTTCGCCTTGATGTCCATTTAGGCTGGCGAAGATGTCCAAGACCTCATCTCACGGATATGCTCACTCTGGTGTCTTGGCCCCTAACATCCTTATCTTGAATCTTTCTTCTCTATTTAAACAACCCGTCCCCACTCAATTTTACCTGAGTTGCCTTGTTACTCAGATGTTGGCCTACTTAAAAGTGCAACTCTGCGATTACATCGTTTTGGTTAATTTAACGAACTTCTGACATACAGCCTGTCCATTAACAAATTAAATATCTGTTCTTGTTTGAATGTTATGTTGCGGTAGTAATAAATATAAAAATAATCATGAAATAAACAGTATTCAAACGAGGTTTGTTCACTGAAGTTTTTAAGTCCTTTGTAAAAGAAAAATGATGTATTGTCTGGAAACAAATCATTTTAGATCACATGTTTATATTAACTTTTTTCCTTCACTTGATAAATAAGCTCTGAGAGTAGTTTGTGAAATACTCTGTATTGAGATCCTATGTATAATTTTGGGTAAGCTTTGAAAAAATATTTTACCGCATAAGTTTTCAGTGTTTGCTTCATAGGAAATCCTGCTTGGACTTTTGAATATATCTAGAGTTTTTAAATATTTTTTTATTATGTATGACAATACATGCATAGTATGTAATAAATGCACAAATTTTGGCTCGTTTACAACCGAAAGGTGTGACCAGTTATGTCATTACAGTTGCTGCATTGTATAAAGTTTCATTATTTTTACTTCTTTAAAACAATTAATAAAACTATGCTATTTCTTCTATAATAAAATAAACTTTTTTCAATTGACTGTAAAATTGCAATGACAAAAACAAACAAAACCCTAGTATCATCATCACCCTAAATTAATAATATTCTACATGATTGTAATGTTTTGTTTTGTATATACTGCTAAATTTCTTGCATTGCTTTTACTAACAACACTGCATTTCCTTTCGTTTATCCCTTATTTCCTTTTGATTTCACTGTTCTCTCTTTTACAATGTTGTGCGCATGTTTGTTTTGATGTACCGATGTTGATTGTCTGTGTATAAAATTGATACATTCGATTATAAATTTTAGTCACTTTGCAGTAGTCTTAGGTCTTTGTCTTCCTGCACTAGTTTAGAATCGTTGCGTGGATCGGCGCCTTTTCGTTTACCACTTTGGGATCGTGCTAGTGCTGAATTCTGTTTCGCACGTTCACGAGATCTTCTTACTCGTCGAACTCCTCGTTTGGATTCGTCTATTGAAATGTTAGAGAGCTCTGAACCCGATGAAACGGTGTCTATATCTTACGGCGCAAGGCGGAAATCAAACGAACCGCTTCGTCGTTGTAAGAGTAATGAGCAGTCAGATGTTTCTAATTGGAAATCACGACACTATGCTCATAGAGAAATGAGGAAAAAGTATTGTAAATATGAGATGGAGTCGAGGTCAAGTATTGAAACGTCATCTATGGAGGGAACTGTTACTAAATCACAGTCTACGGATTCCGCATCAACTTTAGATGCTTGTCCTTCATTGAATGAACTGAATGAAAGCTCTACATTAAAAGATTGTAATGGAGGCACGTTGTCTAGTAGTACTTTAAAAGGTGAAAACTCACTTAGTTCTTTAAATGATTGCAGTATGACAGTATCCGACTATGGGAATTTAAACTATGACACTGCTGGAAGTTCACCGATCAAAAGTTTCAGTATATTCGATAAGAATTATTCTGATTTGTCTGTACACAGTGCAAACAACGGTTCCGCACATGTTATAGATGTACAGCCTTTTTCTAATTATGCCAGAAAATATACACATGTTGATGAAATGTACGAGTCTAACAATAGCTTTGAATATAGAAATGGATTAAAAGATATCAGTAGTTCGCCAGAAAAGTTATCAAAGTATAGTGAAAAATACCCTAAGGATTGTGAGGTCCGTTTAAGTTTTAAACAGCTGGAAAGGCACTTGGATTCCTTGGATATAACCAAGAAAAACGCAGAATCTGGGTTGGAAAGGAAAAATTCGGGAAAAAATTATTTTCAAAAACCAGTCACGAGTAAAGTTACAAATAACAGCTTGACGAAAAACCAAAACTTCATTCCCCAGACGCCGATTTTTAGAAGGAAGATGCCATCGCAGTTTAAGAACGGAGAAACTCAAAGAATACAGAGTACAAAATCTTCACCAAATTCGCCTAGCATATCACTACCTAAAGTCCATTACCGCCCGAGAACGAGTTCCCTTACGGAGGAAAAAATATCTCTGCCTATCACGAGGAGACAGTCGTATAACTACTCGTCTATCAATTACGATTCGAGCTCATCAGACTCTGACTACGGGAGAAACTCTTCAATACGTCAAGGTCAGAAAGCGAGTCGAAATTACAATAAGAACCCAGATCAAAAGCCTAGCACATCCCATCACTGGTCGTCCTCTTCTTCCTCTTCCTCTGAGGATTTAAGTGAATATCCAGAATTCTCAGAAGATTTCCTTGTTCTTTCTTCTTCCCATCAGATTAAAACAAAATTTTAGCAATTACTTCTTTTAAGACCCATCGAACTACAAGTTTTTATGGTGTTTTTAGTGATTATCTTGGTCATAGTAGTTTTTTATCTAGACTAGGAGTAGTTTTTGTGAACGGAAAGAGAAGTAGATGTGGTCTGCGTAGTTTGTGTGAATTTAATTGAATCGGTCAAAGTTAATTAAAATTTTTCTTTCGCTTATTTTGTACGTGTGTGAATTTCAAATTAAACGCGTGTACAAAATTTCTGAAATTAAGAAAATAATATAGACCGAAGTTTGGTGTGTATAAGGAAAGTAAAATAAGTTTGGCTCTTTAAATCACAGCAATTTCAAGTTAGATGAATTGCATGTCTGCTTTTCTCTTGTATTGAAGAATTTATTACCTTCATTAGTACTGGACACACAACTACTCAAACATTACTAGTGTTTGCATTGCATTGCACATTAGTTCTATATTAACAGCTTCTTAATCGTATAAATTCTAGTCAGCACACTTCTATAATGATTATATAGAATTAAAAAAATATATTTAGCTTAAATAGGGTGCCAAATGTTTAACTTTGTCAAATATAAATAGTTTGACCTAGTTTAGAGAATAATAATATTAAATATTATGTGATTAACTGCTATTGTTAATAACTCAGAAAAATTATGGATGAATAGGCCTGAATTTGTGTAGCTAATATTATTATAAGGTGTGTTCAAGTAGTCCTTTTAACCGCCTTAGCTTGTATTTATTGTTTAAAATTAACTAACAGAATTTTGTAATACATCTTGTATGTATCTGACCCTCTGTGATTTTTAGGGATGGAAAAGAAAGTTGAGTTCAAAATCTTAAATGTAAAGGTAGGTCATGTGGCTTATCATTGTGAATCGTATTTAAAGACAGACTGACTGGCACAACTAGAGATGAATGACTTATAATTATATTTATTTATGTGTATAGGACAAATAAACCGTGTTGAAATATTATTTAAGAATATCCGTCTTTTTGACCAACAAGGCTAGAAAAACATGACTTACCAAAAAAATCGCTAGAGGTAGCACCCATACGATGTTACCTGGACGCTTACAACGACCTGACTAACGATGTCACAGGTGGCCAACAAGATAAGACAATGCGCGCGTCCTCTACTGGTGTAAATGTGAACCTTAACGGTCATAATGACCGACATTCCGGATAGAGGGCATGAACATTCTGAATAGTTTTCAGTGGTAAGAGTACTAACAAAAAATTATTCGTGTTTGTTATTAATAACATTAAAATAGTGCGAAGCATTTGGTTTGGTAGTTTTAAGAAAATCCTTTTTCAATGCTAAGCATATTTTGCCTTGGTAAAATTTCCAATTGGATTTAAAATGTTTTAAATACTTGAATATAGTTATAATAACTTTGACCAAATAACTTTTTTATTAAAAAGGAGTTACCTCTAACCTCAACAGCCTATTTATTCCAATATAATATAATTATTGGGCTTTGTGATCTTATAATAAAAAATTTAATTTTTAGAATTTTGAATGTTAATTAATTTGAAACTGAGCCAGATACTAAGCTCTATTTTGATCCATTTAAAGTTTGTCTTTTAACCTTTAAGTGGACGCAACCTTATTAATAATGTTAATAAGTTTCAACCTTATAGTCTCTTACATTTTGTTGATGTTTTATTGATAATCTTAAAAATGGTGGGGTGTTAAACGCACCCCAGCAGTCTTTGAAGCAACTGTACTGCTGACAGAAATGAAAACAATAAGTCAAGGAGAGTCATAAACTAGGAAGGTACTGAGCAAGACGGCAAGGTTGTCAAACCTCTTATTATTTTTATAGTAAAATATACTCCGTGGGTTTATATAAGGGTTAATAAGGATAAACAGGAAAATAAATCTGGTGTGTACAAAATAACCTGTCCCGACTGTAACAAATAGTACATAGGTCAAACGGGGAGAACATTCCTATGTAGATACAAAGAACACCTTCCCAATAACAGAAGCAATGTCGCCAACTCCAACTTCGCTAACCACTTGTCTGAAAACAATCACAAACCAGGTGACTTCCATAATAGTGTAGAGTCATTGCATTTATGCACGAAGGGCGGAATAATGAACGCACAAGAGGAGTTCGAGATTTATAGAGCATTTAAAAGCAATCCTGATGAAATTTTAAATGACCAACTATCTTTCCAATCTAATCATTTGTACGACAAAGCTCTCAAATACCTATCTAAAATCAATAGTGATTAGCATCAGTAGGGCACTCAGCTCGTACCGACAGTGCTTCACCGGACTCTATAGTGTGCACACCTTTGCTGGACAAGACTGTTTTAATGTATATGTGTTTGTGTATGTGCTATGTGTTGCAAATAATTTTAATGTATGACAAGGTCCTTTATTGAATGAAAAACGGAATTATCTGATGATGAAGTATTACTTCGAAACATGTAATTAAAAGTGAAGGAGTAAAGAGAATAACAATTTGAAGTCACAGGACGGACCTTATAAGGTAATTCATTTTTATAAGTTAATAAGGATTTACAGTGATGTGCTGCATAACCTACCTTTACATTTAAAATGTAAAATTCCCCCTCTCCGTCCTTCATCCAAAAATCATGAGAGTCAGATATATAAAGTTCTGTTATTTTATTTTTAGCAATACATTAAACTAAGAGGGCTAAAGGGGCTGTTTGAACATGTTTAATATTTAGATTTTACTATGTAATCTTCTTTTTCCTTTAAACTCTTCTGAAAAAATAAACATTGAATGTATATTAGTAAAACTTCTTTACTCTCTCTTTTTATGTATAATTTAATTTTTAATAACGTAGTACATTTGTCATTCAAGGGGTATTCCTTGTTTAATGTCTTCAGAAATTCAAAAATACGTTATAATTTAAATCTTTGGGTGCCTTATTAGATTTGGATAGTTCTGCATCAGTTCATTTCTAACTATACCAGTATATATTAACTGCATCATACAGTGTCTTCCAAAACTATCATGGTAACTTTATAATTTTTAAACGAATATATTCAGAAGGATGCAATTTTACACCAATCCGAATTCTTAGAAAATCTATCTATGAGGGTAAGTCAAATACAAACTGGACATTTGCTCCTCTTCTCAAACAATTCCTATCAGTCTGGCAGAATGACGCGTTGAAGGTAACCCACATTCTCTGTTCCTCCTAGTTCATAAGTGTGGAAGAGATTTCGTCCTCATTTCACAGTAGATTATAACAAAAGATGGCATTACCATCGGAACTTTTGATTCGGTTAAAGGTGCAATTTAGGGACACTACACTGTTTCAAACTCAAATGATTAATTCGTCCAGTCAGTTTATGGTTGGATGAGAAAGTGTGGGAAACGAGTTATCATCGACATCTGTGTAGTTTGTGACCTTATCAAAGATGATCCAAGGTTGATTTTTGATGATATTGATTCAGAAGTAGATATAAGCCATTGGAATGCTCATGTTCAATTTTACAAAGCAGTTCTTTGATTTTTTTAAGTGCTTTTTAAAGAAGTGTTGGTGAGGAACAAATTAAGTTGAGCATCGCGTGCGCAATTAGTTGTTGTTTCAACCTCAAAGTTTATTTAAATAAAGAATCCACAAGCTTCCAAAACCCAAGGTTGAAAATTTGTAGAGGGTGATATATTGACTCTCATACTGTGAATTAACCCTTTGCGCTCGGAATTCCACTCCGAGTCGCCCTTCATGACGTGACTGACAGATCAGATAAATTGTGATATCGCCAATGACTGTAGTTCGGGCAGTTTATGTATAGTTTCACTTCAGATCGGCATTCTCAGTGACCTTGTTTACGTGGAATTAAATGGTGCTTGGTTTACCAATTTTTAACATTGAACTCATCGTGTTTTTGCAAATTTATTAATTTATTTTAATCGTGTATATGTTTATTGATAAAAAATAACAGCTTTATATTTTAATTTAATAATTGTTTTATTGCATTTTGAAAAAAGTGTTATACTATCATAAATATTTATAAAAAACTATTTTTAAGCTATTTAATTATACAAAATCTTTTTTTGTCAACACTTAACATTCGAAACATGTACATTACCAATAGTTTAATTTACGTAAAAAAAGCAAATTTTAATAAAAAAATTTATTAAGTTTTTAGTTGTACAACACAGTCGACCTTCTACACACACTATGAGGCTACAATAACTCGAAAAGCCTGTAAAATGGCTGATATGTTGTTGTTTTCAGATAGTTTAACATTCTTCCGAAGGAGTGAAGCACTTATCGGCAATTTAAAAACAAATAAAACATACATATGATAGAAGTATAAAACAAACACAGGGCCACTACGGATTGGACAGTTGAGCTGTATACAAATGAGTGAGAGGCACTATGGGTAAGACTATAAGACCTTTACAGATAAAAATGGCACCATAATTACCGACCTGAAGGGCCACTATGTTTGGCCTTCTGAACTCAAAGAATAGAAAGGCCTGGGATTGGTGTTTAATTAAATTCTTCTGTATATCTTTGATTAAAAAATATAGAACCGTTTTAATACTTTATGAAGACCTTATATAAGTAGCTCTGTACATAACCCCAATAAAAACATTACCCTTTACTTTATGAGCCTGACTTAGCCTTTATGAGTTCTTCTGAAAATAATATCTTTATATTTAATTTTGATAAATAGCTTTGCACCCAAATTTGCTAGTATTGTTATAAGGTAGATCTCGTCATAATCTGAGCAATCGGAGCTTTTCGTCTGGTTCAATCGTATGTCAATGAATTTAAAAGTATAATTATGTTGGAAGTTATATCCCTGTGCCTTCTGACATTTAATTACTTAAATTACTTTTTTTTGTACTACTAAGCAGTAGTATTTTGTATACATATTTTATATGAAATTTGTATTTTTATAATCTAAATAGTTAGTGTACAGATAGAAACTAAAGCAAATGTATTTTGAACTGATAAATATTTGGATATAAGATATTGTTAGTTGTATTAATTGTTAATCTTATAGAATTAAGCAATAAACTAACAATGGGACGAAATATATTTTCCGGCATCTCTATTTTAATTGCGTAGGGTGACAGATTTTTAAATAATATAGTTTTCATTTGGGAGAGCCTACTGAGTATGTCTATTATTATTTTATTAAACTTATATTACAAATTTAAATCCCTACACAATTTAGAACAAGTATTTTATTTTGATTTTTCTTTGGGTAATACATCAGTAATCAACAAATTTTAGATATTCTGTCCTAAGCATATTTCGTTTAATCACACTCGACACATAGAACGGTTAAACCCAATTTTTGCACAGAAATTTTAGGCCCGGAGTATCCCTGCTATTTAATTTATAGAATATTGTTGTATTTATATTTAATAGATCTTTTAAAATTATATATCTACTGTACTTTTATTAAATTTATTAATACAGGTATGTTAAACATCTTACTTTCTCTTTACTATAAAGTATATTCAATGCCGTAGCATTTTTAATCTCCAGAGTTGTTTTATTTAAATTTATTGTTTTAGACCTTAACATGATTTTAGTTCTGATTTACTAATGTTTTTTTTTTTAAAGTTATGGTTTTTCATAATTATTTTAAACTCTATGATGTTTTCCTCAGCATTGGACGTGCTTTATACTTATGTCTCTTGCTTGATTTTCTGTTGGTGATTGGGTATTAACTTTCTGTTTTTTGCCTGTCCTATTCACATAGTAATGGCCTTCCCTACCAATCTAAGACAAACTAGATGTTAACCCTCTGGCTATAGCTTCTGTAGAGTTTTATTTTATGTAACCATCGCTTTGCTTTATGGTATTATCCTTAGTAGAATAGGCTAAGCGCACACAATATGTATTTGTACAAAAACTCAGAATTTATTTTAAGTAGTTAACATGGTATTATGTTTGTATAAACTTTTAAACCTGAAACATTTTTAAATCTCTCGTAGCTTTCTAGTTTTACAAACCAGTCATCAAATACATAACATTTTTAGATTTTGTGAAAAGCACTGGTAGGCTATAAAGAAGGTCAAAGTCCGATTAAAAGGCAGTAGCCCTTTTTTTTTAAATGAACATATTTTATCTAGTCCTTAACAGTTGGATTTTATTAACTGTTAAAAGGTTTCTACAACAATTTTACAGTGTTTAATGTAAGTTGGCCATTGAATGTTAAATGTAACTTACACACAAATTTATAACTTTGAAGAAAAGTATAATTAGACATATTAATAGTTCCAAACATAGTAATAGCCCAGTACTGACAACCTTTAGTTGTAAAGGTTACAACTACCAGTAATTTGCAATACGGCTGATTTTTTTTATAAGTACCTTA
This sequence comes from Philaenus spumarius, assembly GCA_018207615.1. Taxonomy (NCBI): domain Eukaryota; kingdom Metazoa; phylum Arthropoda; class Insecta; order Hemiptera; family Aphrophoridae; genus Philaenus; species Philaenus spumarius. The sequence goes on from JAGFPH010000726.1 coordinate 83,819, forward strand.
AAGTATGTAGATTAACATAAAAAAAGTTTACCAGTCTATCGATTTCCCAAAGTCGAAAAAAATACATGCTCGTATACAAAAACAATCAACATCCGGACATTATAAGAAGTATTTTAGATTGCAGTTGTAAACATAACCCCAAAGTATAATCTAGACTACGTTTTCTTAAGGTATAACAGATGATGAGTGAAATCAGCCGTTATGTCTGAAGCGGGGTCAATAACGTAACATATGGTCTTTAAAATTATAGTATTTTACTCGACCTTGTGCATGCGCTACACTATTTTGTTACTCACGTATGTACATACACTCTCTTTTATAGGAGTTGATAATTGTAGGTAGTACTATATTTTTTTTAAATAACCATAATCATTATATAAACGGATATTGAATTTAACATGAAATTAGGAAATAATAGAATATAATTTTATGTACTTAGTTTGTCTCCTGCATTTATATGTATGCGTTGCATGGCAGTTCTGTATGATTAATCATTTATGTACGTTTCATTTTTGTTTTAGTTTTTTGTCAGACTTACATTTTAATTGTAACTGCAAGTTACTTTTAGTTTAAACGTAGCCATGTATTTAGTTGCATTTTTTGTATTGTTATAATTTTATTTTTGGTTGTGGTATTTTGATTTTATTTTTGAGTTTTTCCATGGTCCCATCCCCATCTCTTTTTTACCCTTATCCTAACCCTTTAACCTAACAGGGATGCTTAAGCGAAGAAGCGAAAGAAGTTTACAACAGCCTCATAGAACAACCGGCTCAGACGACTCTGACGTCGACTGTTGCTATGGAAACAAATCCGCTTAAGATGTTAAAAGCCGTTCCGTTTGTACGTCCACGGATCAGAGGTAACAAGCACTCTGCGACTTTGCCTCATCCTTCCTGCAGGACAGGAAATATAGGGTGAGTTTGTGGAATGGATTCAGTTATTAGTTTTGATATAGAAGTGAAATAATTATGTCCCTGTGAAGAATACATAATCAAATCATATTTTTAATGTAAAAGTATCAGGGGTGCGCGATATAGTGAATTGTTAACTTTGAGGCGAGAATCAGAAAAAAATTAGAGTTGAGGTATCTTCTTCTTAGATGGGCAGACTGCCTTAAGGACATTATTATGCTTCAACATAAAGGATAATACCCCTAGTCTGGCAGGCAAAAACGTTTATCTGCCTCTCTAAATCAAAATCTCAAAAGCTTCTATTGATGGGCAGAAACAATCTTAGGGGGATTGTAGGTATTCTCACTGATCACTGCCCGCTCAAATACCACCTCAAAAAAATATGGCTGGTTTCCTAGGACTCCCGTCGATTTTATTCCCTTGGGATTGCGATTGTAACCAGAAGAGTTGCGTGGTGTTGATCCAAAGACCCTCTTTGGCTTTATAAGTGGCCTGGGATGATTAGTAAATGGAAAAATCAACACAATAGATCCTCTTGAGTCGCAGAGATGGGGAGGCTATGAACTCCTTTATACCTAACAAAAACATCTAGAACACTAATAAGAACATTTCCTTTAATCAGTTACTTGGTAAAATGTTTAGTGTTTGATTACAAAAATAAGCTGTTCTTAAAAATTTAGTGCAGTTGATTTCTTTCATTTCTTGAACTTTGTGTAGATAACCAGGGGGAAAACCAGAGGAATGCACTTAAAATAATCCCAGAAGTTTCTTTTGTTCTCCGAATCCATGATTTGTTTGTCTGTTCAGTTTTTCGTGTTCAAATAAAAAATTGTCTGTTGGTGTTTTATCTTGCCAGATATGGCTTCACTGAAATTTAAATAAGTAATGTGGTGTTGCCATGGTAAATTGAGTTATTGTTTAAGTCAGTATTCTTTGTGCAGGAAATTGAATTTTGGGATTCGTAAAATATACTGTAGGCATATAAATATTGAGTGACCGTGAATCATAATCACAGCAAATGAGACAATGTATATAAAATATTATAATAAAAAATGACAACTGCAAAATTATAGTTCAACAAGATTCACATTTAATAACATTTTTCTTTTAGCTTTATTACATATAATGGACTAGACATATCTATTAAGTCATTTGAAATTCAATTGATTTTTATTTAAATTACTCTTGGGGCCTAGTACTCGAGCGACATGAGCAAACTTTTATTGAGACGCATTCAATGATTTTAAGTTATAAATTTATAGATAAAGTTCAAAAGTTAATTATGGTTTGAGTTTTGATATTATTTTTGAAAATTTTTCAATAGTACAGCTAACTTTGTCCAGAGTATACCAAGTTCTGGTTTATATTACTGAGTTCAGCACTTTTTTTTTACTAATAGCAAACACCGTTTTAACTCGATAGTCAAACCCTCTGAACCCCAGGTGACGATATATTGTCACTGATGAATTGTGCGAAAAACCCCAGGGTGACGTTATATCGCCACCATAGATCGAGCGAGAAACCCTAGGTGACGATATAACGTCACCGTAGGTTTAGTGTTTTTAAACATGTATAAATAAATATTTCCCAACTAGCAGCGATTGTATTATGAAGTATATATTATTTCTATTGAATTATTAACAATTTTAAATATTTTCATGTTTGCTAAACATATTTTAACAAACTAGGAACATTGCTTACTCTATGGAGTTGTTTGACAGCACTGTGTACGCTCAGCTGTTTGTCACTGTCAATGCAGTAGCTTACTCGTGTTTATTCCTGTGGTGTTGTCTAACAAGGTTATCTTTCCTCGTGTTTATTTTATTGTAAGTTTTGGTTTTAGTGTTTGAAAAAGATTTAGAACTGCTTGCATTAGGTATAAGGACCATGTTATACGAGCGCTGATAGCGCCAAGTTGGTGTAAAACATTTTGTCATTTTGAAGTACCGTACATAATAATCACTTTGAAATAAACAATAAGCACTAGAACCAGGACAAATTAAATATTTATGACCTCTCTGGTCGCTGTGCTGCTAGTGTTGATAGCGCTCAGTATAATCGGGTTCACCGTTGATAGCGCCGCGTCGTTAACACGTCAGACCACGGTGCTGACGGCGCCCGGTTAACGCGGATTCGCTCGTATAACATGGCCCACGGTATTTCCATTTACCCAATAAAGCGATGTTGAAAATGTTGTGCTATCAGCACTCGTATAACATGTATCTAATTATCTAAGGAAGGATGTCACCCAGAATGCTTATTGAAGAATGTCTGTAATAAGGCGTAAGCCTATTCTTTTTAAAAAGTAAACTTTTTCTATAAATATAAGTGGAAATACAAATATTTCTGTGTTGTTATCAAAAGACAAATTTATATAAGTGAATACCACAATATAAAATTGGTGAGTACTTAATTTTTCCTGAGTTATTTATTTGGTAAGCTATATCTCACTTTACATTATAAAAAAGGTAATTAAAAGTTTGATATTTTATTTAGAAAGACAATTTTTTTATATACAGAAAAATATATTTAGAATGAAATGATATAGCTTCCCACAGGTAAATTTGTTTTCCTTTTTTTTTGTAAAGGTTCCCAAAAAACGTTTTTGTTTTATTTATTATTATTATTATTATTACTTAGGAAGTGTGGGTTAAAATTTTTTTAAATAATTATAAAAACTTTTTTATTGTGTTAATACATTTTATTCCTAACATTTTAAGACCTCACTCATAAAAATAGTACACCTGTTCGGTTAACATAGTTATGAATTTTTTACCAAAACTGTAAAAAGCCTCTTAAGGCTCTGGTATTTTTCGACATTTTTGTGGTAGTGATGTGTTTGTATACATTTTGGAATTCCAATTTTTTGGTCCAGGGTTAAAAGGGGTTAATGTACTTGACGCCAACTGTGTAAAAATTCATGCCGTCTTCTTCAAATCAAACATGCCGGACCTTTTTTTACCGCTTCTCCCTCTCTCATATTGTATCCGTCCAGTTGGTCTCTCATTGGTTAATTCACTCGGCCCAATACATGAAACACTGTGTCTGGCCGATATGTAGTGCAACTTTGTAATACCGAGTTTGTGGTACCTTATGGTGTAGAGATCTAAAAAGTTTAAAAAAATAACATCACGTATTGACGATCACAGTTTTTTATTAAGTAATGTTTTGGTATTTTAATTCATTCTAAAACTCACTTGTTGATCTTACATAAAAACATTATTTACTTTAAAAGGAATTTAATTTCATACTGACATAATAAATTGGCTTTGGGTTTGAGATTACATAGTAATGACCTCTTTATAGATACATGTTTCTCATTATCTAGTTACAAAATTTTCTTTACGATAATATTCTTACATATATGACTAAATTAGACATGGTTTTCTTAGTGTTTTATTATGAAGTTTTTGTTTATGTTCGAGGTCTCAGATTAATTTACAACATTAAGATCAATTGTATTAAAGTTAGGCCTATGTAACTTGTATCGACAAACATGGCAGCTTGTTTACATTTTCTGCTTATGGTTACCTTATTATTTTGAGTTCAATTTTTCATATTTTTTTTTAGTTTGACTTATTGATATTTTGGAAATATAATAAATGTGAATAAATAAATTTCTAATGTGTTTTTATTGGTGTTGTGAAATCATTTGTTTTAGTAATCTGATTTGGGTTAATTGGTTATCCTTGTCTTGACATCTAGGCAGGTTTGTTTTTGTATCTTTAGCATAATTATGCATAATTTATATGTTGAATTTGGTACCGGTGCAGTTTAGTATTTGAGTTCTAGGGTTAATTTTTCTTAGATAATAGGGTAGACTAACTTTTTAAAAGCCAGGCCTATCTTACTTTTGGCACTTTTCCTTTTTTTAGGTTATTGTGTTCTTGTTTACATTGATATTTGGCATGGTAATTTGTGCCATTATAAATGTATACCTAGTTAGTCAAAGAACTTTAGTATCCTCTAAACCAGGGGTGTCAAACTCAATTTTGCATAGGGCCATATATTAAATTTAGAATGTGTAGGCAGGCCAGATTCAAATAAAAAAATTTACTGAATTATTATAACATTTTATTTATTTAATTATATAGTATATAATATAGGGTTGTTAAAAATCACATCAAAGTTATAAAAGAGGGTAATTATTTTGAGCTCGAAGATCCAGATACCTGACTTCTCTTGTTTTTGACAAGCTCATTGATGTCAGGTATCATATTCGTTGTAATTATTTTAAGAATTGATTGGAGATGTTCATTCGTAAGTCTTGTGCGATGTTTGTTCTTATTTATTTTCATGACGGAAACATCTGCTCACATAAGTAGGTACTACCAAACATGCGCAGAATGCGTGCTGCACGCTTTTTAATTCCGGGTAGTTATCCGAACTCTTGAAATATTCTGCATAAAATGTAAGAGCGTTAACTTCTTTAAATTTTTCTTTCAAAATACTGTCCGATCAAAGATCTATCAATTCCATTTGCAAATGAACTGGTGACTGTGAAGCTTCAAAATTGAATGGATTGTTGAAAATTGGGAATTCCATTTCATTCATTCACAAATGGAAGTTTTCAAAACGATTTTTGTATTCCGTGATCAGATTTTGCAGAAGTTGAGAATATTGATCCAATTTTTTTTTGGTTCACTGTGCCAAATGATTTTAAATGAGGGGAATGATCCAAAGTTAGATTTTTACCTGTTTTTTCCCACAGTCTCAACTTTGTTTCAAAGACTTGAATACATGAATACATTTGAGTGACAATCAGATTTTTACCCTGTAACTTTACATTCAGATCAGTCAACTGTTTATTCATATCTACCAGAAAGGCACGATCAACCCACCAGTTATTGTCATAATCAATTGGGTTGCGTTTTTCTAACATGAAAGCTTGAATAGGGTCATGTAAAACAAAAAATCTTTCTAAAACTACTCCACGACTTAGCCAACGAACATCGGTGAAATAAGGACATCAGAAAACTTTTCGTCCAAATCTTGTAAAAACTGCCTGAACTGTCGGTGATTTAGTCCTCTGCTCCTTACAAAATTTACTATTTTAATTATAGGTTGCATGACATGGTCCATTTTTAAATGTTTGGATGCCAATGATTCCTGATGAATTATACAGTAAAATCCCACAAAATTCCCTGATGTTTTCTGTTTTAATTTAGTTACAACGCCCGAATGTTGGCCAGCCAGGTGTCTGCTAGAACCTTTTTGCTATTGTTTGTTTGGCGCCTAGACAATGGAGTGGGGCATTTAGAAGAAATGCACGTTATGTAACGGAAACGAAATTTCCTATATGGGTGTAAAAGCTTTGAACAAAAAAGAGATAGTGAGAGATATTAAATAGTAGTAACAGATTTGTCTATTAAGTAAAATTAACTAAGACTCTCTCGTTTGTCTAGGCACACGCTGCCTTTGAAATTACATATAAATGTAGTGTGCGCATTTTAAAACTTCCGTAGTGGAATCGAGTAAAGTCTAAAACCCCTAAAATAGTCCAGTCAAATTGTGTTTTTCGCAAGAAAGTTTTGAGGTAGTTTTGATTTTTCCATTTTATATGTTTTTTTGGGGTGGTGAATCCGAATCTGAGGTTTGCCTACAAAATTTCGTGACGCAACATTGAAAAAAATGCAAAAACATGTCAAAAATCTTATGTTTTTGCGGTTTTTTGCTTATAACTCGAAAACTATCGACTTTTCGTAAACAAACTTCCTATTAAAAATTAATGTACATAAAATTTACTACAAATTTCATTCCATAAGTTATTTTCTCTGACGAACCGTTCAGGCACAAGCGCTAATTGAAAATTGGCGTATTTCGCCTGTCTCCCCGAAAACCCACAATTTCCACTATAAAACTTTAATTTAATATATTCAACGTTGTCAATTTGTGAATTCCTTTCTGTTCTCAGCATATACTTTATTTACATCGTATATGTGAAGGTAGAAATATTTTTTTTCAAAAATTTAATGTAATAATTTTCAAGTTATATAAAGTCCGAAATTATACAAATTTAGTTACACAAAGTTAAAATTACAACGAAAATCTAGAAAAATGATTACATATTATTATATTGTTTTAATTTAAGTATTATATATTATGATTATATGTATATTACATTATTATGTTAGGCGTTGTCGTTTAGAGGGTCCTGGCTGAGGTTCTTTGCAGGCGGTGGATCCTAGCCCAGGTTCGGGTTGTTCTACCGTAGGGGCTTGTTCATCTGGAAATGAAATAGGTGGTGCGAAAATAACAACTTTGATCCTATCTCAAGAAGAGATGACAGTATGTTTTGTTGAAAATGATTAAAAAACTGGGGTGCTTATCTCATAAAAATACAAAATGGTGGTTTGAAAAACCCACAAGTTTAAAACCCAGAATTGCAAGTAATTTCTGTTTCACAATAAAAAAGGATTTATACTAACATTAGTTTTACAAATATTTGTAAAAACGACTGAGAAGCTGAGTTTTTAGGTTAGCCCTACATTTGAAAATGCGGTAGTTTATGATTATTACCAGTAAACATATAGGCCCATTTCTTTTTAACCATAAGAATAGAAGCAAAAAGAGGGGTGTTATATAAGTTTAACATGTGTATCTGTCGGTGGCATCGTAGCTCCTAAATGGATGAACCGATTTTGATTTAGTTATTTTTATTGGAATTTGTCTTGATCGAGAGTGCTCTTAGTATAGCTATCATTCAAAAAAATCAGTTCAGCCGTACGGGGTTTTAAATTTTTGTTATTTGCCAAGTTTATCCTAGTTGAATTTGGAAAACATTACAATGACATAAAATTTTAAATAGTTTAATTTATTTGTAATCAGTCTAGTAAAATGTTTTTTAAAATATTTTGAAGTGATAACTTCTATTGGCCCGTTGGGCACTTTCGACTTGGCTATGTTTTCGAAATCTCGCGTCACGCCAGATTTCTCGCGAGATCTTGCATCACGCCAGATTTCCCGCGAGATCTCGCATCACGCCAGATTTCTCGCGAGATCTCGCGTCACGCTTTTGTTTAGACACAAGTCAGATCGTGGAGAGGGAATATTATTAATACATTATTTACATTTATTAGCATAGCAATCAAATTAACACATAAGAATTAGTTAATATAATATAACAGCTGATTTCGCCCATCATCTGTAATTCTTAAACAAAACCCAGCGTAGATTATATTTTGGGGTTATGTTTACAACTTCAACCATTAAAATTTCTTGTGATGTTAATTTTCTTATATATTAGTTATACAACTAATGTAGGCTTCTATAACTATAAGTTATATGGGCTTCTACACGTTATAAGATTTGCTTTGGGGTTATAAACTGTATATAAAACTAACCTTTGATCATCAATATATTCGTTTATACAAATTTAAAGAAGGATACCTACTGTTTAACTTCGCAAACATTCGTACATCTTTGTATAACATATTTGATTATTAATTTCTTTACTGTAATATTAACAACTTCTAAATCATTTAATCTATCAATATGAAATAAAAGGTAACTAAAAGATAATATTTTTACCTTTTTTTAAATATATAATAACGGATATAAATAAACAATTTGAACAAATAGGCCTACAGTTTTATAATCCTTATAATTGTACACATTTACCGAGTTAAAAATCCCCGTAGTCATAGAAGTTATCACTTCCAACGTGTGGTCTTAAGCACACCCAGTTAATTTGTTTTATTTTTATTGTTTTCTTCCAAATGTATTTAGGCTTAAGAATTCATTGTAATTATAACGCGTAATTCACTACGCGTAAAGATAACTTATTGAATTGTGTTGTCGTTGGATTCTAACATCGAACTATTCCCTTCACACCGGAATCAAGAAGATAGCTTGGTTGTTGATGTGTTTTGTTTTTGCTTTTTAGAGGGGGACGAGGGGAGGATAGCTTGTGAACAATACTGATAACGCTCGAGACTGTTAACGCAGGCACAAGATGACGTACTTGGCCTTGGCTCGTATGTGAAGGGGTCGAATGAAAAGGAAAGGTGCTTTTAAACCAGAAGGGCAGTTATAAAATCATTTGGGGAGGCCGGGAGTTAATAAATAAAATGAAAAGACGTACAGACGGAATTATATTTGCATAAAAATGTAATATAATGTTGTTTTGAAAATGCCTTTATTACCACGTTTTTATTAACTTGCTTTCTTGTTTGTTCAGTACAACCGATTTTAAACCAACTTCCCGATGAACTAGAAATTTTAAACATAACTCGAACTGGATGTCAATGCAATTTTACTTTGCATTTTTGTCTGTCTGTTTGTTTGTCTATTACATTTTAAACTAAGTTCTCAATGAGCTAAAGATTTGATATTTTAAATATAACTCACAGCTGAGGACTAAAAATCAGAAAATATTACTGAATTTAAAATAATTTAATATACCAAATTTTTAAAACCAACTAAAAAGTATACAATAATTTCTCCTAGCCATGCAGATTTATTCTGTTTTAAAAACGTGGTATATTAAATTAGTTTTTTAGTTTGTATTATATTGTTTTATTACTTTAGATGACATAATAATTGAAACCAGTCACATTGTATTCAACTAAAAAGTAGGAAGAATTCACTAAATTACAGCCTTAAATAATAAGTTAGAGCTTTGGAGTGGAAAAGTGGGTTTCTGCGGAGCCAGCCGAAATACGCTAATTTTCAACTGGCGCTTGAGCCCGAACGGTTTGTCGGAGAAAAAAACCTAAACGATGTAATTTGTAGTAAATTTTATGTACATTCTTTTTGAATAGGAAGGTTATTTACGAAAAGTTGATATTTTTCGACTTATAAGCAAAAAACCGCCAAAACACGAGATTTTTTACATGTTTTTGCATTTTTTTCAATGTTGCGTCACGAAATTTTGTAGGCAAACCTCAGATTCGGATTCAGCACCCCAAAATACATATAGAAAGGAAGAAATCAAAACTACCCCAAAACTTTCCCGCCAGGGGTTCTTTTAAGCACAATTTGACTGGACTAAAAACATGATTCTTCTTTCTGTGACACATTGCGATCGCGGGCCGTATTGACACGGCTAAGGGGCCGGGTGCGGCCCGTGGGCCGTATCTTTGACACCCCTGCTCTAAACATTTTACACTGAGTACAAAAAGATATGCTTTTTCTTTCACAAAAATATGATTTAAGAAATTAATTCCAATGCCATCAGATCCTTAATGGGATGGTACAGTTTCTAAAACAAGTACGGAACAAAAATTAACTATCATAATTAATTGAAGGTGTTGTTTTTGAATCAAGTTGAAAAATTAAGTGACTAGTTACAGTTTACATTAAAAAATTATTACTTGATTACTAATTTACGTTGTACTTTATTATTTATTCTATTTGTATTGTGTTATTTATTTCTAACTGTATTTTTCTTCAATAATTTTTACAAGGAATCTTCCGTTTGTTAACCTAAAACGATGAAGAAATACTTGACCGTTCTAAAAATCAAAATGTTAAACCTTGTCTCTAAATACTTTATTGTTTTTGGACTGGGCAATCAATTTAACTATTTTTTCATCGTCTTCTTCATAAAAAATTTCAATAAAATCTTCTTAAATCAGCATAGTTTACAATCAACGCATACAGTTCTAAACTATTCTATACTTTTATCTTGCGGATAACTTGTTAACGGGTGCTTCAAGTAGCCGATAATTTAATCGGTAGAATAGCTAAGGTTATTAGGCCGACACGGACTGTAGGAAGTTGGAAGAACACCTTCCTTTCATTTATCTGGAATTTGTCGGAGACTTGTTGGAGGTTGTAGAATCGGGCCTATATTATGATACAAAATTGTAATGATAAAAAAATTACAGTATAAATAAACTTTACCAGAAACTGGCACATAATTTCTCACAAACATATTTAAATTATAAACAGATTCACTGTGACTTCATAATTGTATTAAAGTAGGAAAGGGGATACGTTAAAGTATAAGAGTAACTAATAAATAGGTATTATTATTATAATCTAGAGAAAAAACTATTCGATCAATTCGAACAAATTTGCACCAAAGATGTCAATTAGGCCTGTATAGATGCACAAAAAAAGGTTTTGAACAACTTTGAAAAAACCCGCAAAAATCAGTTATTATTATTATTATTATTAGCTAAACGAGAATTTTTAGAAAGGTGTGGTTTTTTGTATATGGTAGGGGTACATTAAGGGCTACAAATAAGTTAAATTTTATCAAAATCGTTAGAGCCGTTTTTTTATAAAAAAATAACTGATTTTTTGGGAGTTTTTTTGGCCGTTAAGGGGGTTGTTTTTCAAAATTTTTTGAAATTTTAGTACAAACATAAGTATCAAATAGTTTTCTCTCTAGCTTTGTATGCATACAGACAGACATTTTGTAAAAACCACTCTTTTGGTCTCATGGGGTCCCAAAACGGATATTTCCACAAAAATCTTAATATCGATTTTTTTCGCGATCACTATATTTTCTCTATACTATAGTATAGTGAGAAAGGAAAATGATAACTTTTACATTATATTTCAAAATTGACATTATTTACAATATATTATTTAAATAAAAGTTTATTGGTCCGATTGAGATTTGGTGTTTAAACCTCCCCGTGGCAGACTGCCCAAAGTGACGTTCTCTCAGGGGCAAGATGCAACCAATTCGAACCTACAGTAAAGTCCGGTTTATCCGGCCTCGTTTTATCCGAC
>JAGFPH010000726.1:105415-118255 GCA_018207615.1 Philaenus spumarius
TTACAATCCTTATAAATGTAAAGTTGTACATTGTGGCTATAATGTAAAGTACACACAAATGTCCAACTTATTTGTAAAAAGTGTTTTTAAATATATATAAGACTGAACAAATATTGTCGGTGATAGATCAGCGCTTGGGATTTTACACATACTTTGGGATAATGTGACTCAAAGGGTTAAATAAGCTCAAGAAAAATATTTTTTAACAATTTTGTAGGTACTGATAAAAGTGTATAAGCATCCTGTACTTGTTTAGTGAGATTTTATGTCACTATTTTCAGAATTACTGTTCCTGATAATGAAGACAGCTTTGAAGATCGGATTGCTTGTGAGTTGGATGCTTTGGACGAAATAGATGAGGAAAACTCTAATGACAATACGACACCACCGCTTCGAGAACATGTATCTTGTGAGGATTTGTTGGAATTTGCCTACGACGGTCCTAATTCAAGGAGAACAAGAGGTAAAGCCCAGGGCGTAGACAGTGATGAAATAAGAACTATGGGCAAAGTTCTTGGAGTAAAGGCAAGTAAAGTTTAGAATATTACTTAGGCAAAATTAGTTTGTGTATACAAAACTGTATAGAACTCTAGATTAATTGAAAAGTTAATCTTAAAGGCAAACTATTATAGAGTAGGTTACATAAGGTAAAGGGAAATCGAAATATATCTGTCTTTCTCAGATGGAGATTATTTGAGAAAAATTAGAACTAGGATAATTTTTTTAGCTGAAAATAAAATTCAAACCGTTTATCAAGATTGTGACATTATTGTAATTTGTTCTAAGGTAACCATCGTAACATGAAAATATCATATTGTGGAACCGTATTTCAAAATCAACAATTTAGGCATAATAGTCCAGGAATATTAGGGGTTTCACCTCGAAATGAGAGATAGTCAGCTATAAACTTGTATAAACCTTTATTTTGTCACCTTTAAACTTGTCTCAAAACCTACTTATCGTATTGTGTCCGCGACTACAGATATTCCAACATCAAAGGTAAAAAAATCGAATTTTTACATTTATTGCAAATATCTCGTTTCCTACGGGTTTTATGCTATTTGTATTTCTTATAAATATTGTAGAGGATTAAATTCTCTACAACTTTTGTTTAAACATTTTTTTTATATCTTGAACCATTTTCGAGATAGAGGGAGAGCGCGCCGCGCAGTGTTTAACTATTTAGAGTATCATTCGAGGTCAACCTGTAGTCCCGATTAAAAACACGCCGTATAAAATTTATAAATTTTTGATAAATATATAATTCTAAATAATTATCATTTTTAACTATTACGTTATAATTAATATTGTTTTCAATAATTCAGTATCTATTAATTTAATAATAACACCTACTCGTGTAATTATAAAGTTATTAAGGGAAATACTTAAATCATTTTTTAATTCTAATCTTATTTATACTATTACTTCCTAAAAAATAAAAAGAAAAGAATTACATTTTTAATTAATGTTTTAATTGAAAAATACCATTTCATACATTTATGAACTTCGAAATTAAAAAAAATTAATAATAATAAGAACTACAAGTTCTAATTTCAATTTTCTTCTTTTTCTTCATCATCGTCTTCCAGTCGCTGTAAAATTTTTAATTCCTCTGTTCTCGTTTTCAACGACATTTGTCTTCAGTTCTTCCAGGATTTCAGGGTCAAAAGTACTGTCTTCATTGATATCACTGATATGGTGAAGCATTAAGCCAAGCTAGCCCATTACACTGGCCGCAAGCTAAAGAGCACTGCAACCCTGCTTTCCTGCATCCACATCGCAAACCACAACCTTTCTTGCAGTTGCAGAATATTGTGTTAAGCAATTCATCCGGAGCTGGTGGGTTCATTGTCATAACAGGTTCCAGGAATTCATCACGCATTATCCAAACCCAATTCTGGGGTTGTAAATCATGCCCTAACCAAGTCTGAACTTGATAATAAACTTCTTAGTCTTTTTGCTTGAGCATTTAAGTTTTTATTATCGTACCAAGCTTTTGATAAAATATGAGCGTGTGCATCACGAAAAGAAATGATAGTAAAAGCTCCTACTTCTTTTTGTAATTATTATATTGATTAAGTACTTTTTTTGTAGCCTTGAAATAATAGTTTTATCATCTGGTACATACCCTGTCAAGACATCTTTCAGCTTTTTTAGTGTAAATTGTGAATCGTTTTTATTTTCTATGTAATTGAAAATCTCTATCATAGCTTCTGAAACTTGATTATCGTGATGAAGTTTCGGATGAGACGATGGTACTTTATTAGTGAAGAAATTCATATAACAAATAGCATGGTATTTAGCTTCAGTAGCAATTAAATCATATTGAAAATATACGATTTTTCACCAATTCTCCGAAAGTATCACCACGTTCTTCTGCTTTTTTTATAACATTGTCTTTAAACTCAAGAGTACTCACTTTACTTATCTTGCGTCTATACTTTTCTTTTTTCTTTGTCTCTGCGGCCTCGTCAGCTATTTCACCACAAAATAAACACTGCTTCTTGAAATCCAACACTTCACTTAGTCTTTTATAAGGTACAGTTGGAGCTGTAGTTTCATCTTGTTCTAGTCGCCGTTTTTCTGCTAGTATACAATTTTTGCTAATGTAAACAGTTTGGCACTTTTCATGCACTTGTACAGAGGTTATGGTTTTTAAATAATCAATAAGACCGTTGTTTCGTTCGATACTTGCAGTCCTCAGAGTTTTTATACCACGCACTACATTCACTAATGATTCACCTTCCGAATCTGACTTTTTACATATAAAACACAAATTATCTATAACTCTTAAAATTGTACATCCATAGTTACAAGATATGTCCAAGATACGATTCAAAATTAACAAATAACAGTGGTTCCTTGAAAAAGAAACCAATCGTGAGTAAGCAATTGACCATCTGACCTTTCTTATCTGACTATACAATAGTTGTCCCAGGTATAATTTTTAACGTTTTAAAAGAATCTATAAGTTTACGTATTTCGATGAAGATGTACTTAATTATTTTCTACTTAAAATGTAATTTAAGTATTTCACTTAATAACTTTATAATTACACGAGTAGGTAAGTGTTATTAAATTAATAGATTCTGAATTATTGAAAAAAATTATTAATTATAACGTAATAGTTAATAAAAAATGCAAATTATTTAGAATTATAAATTTATCAATAATTTATAAACTTTTTACGGCGTGTTTTTAATCGGGACTACAGGTTGACCTCGAATGATACTCTAAATAGTTAAACACTGCGCACGCTCTGCCCTCTATCTCGAAAATGGTTCAAGATATAAAAAAAATGTTTAAACAAAAGTTATGATAATTTAATCCACTACAATATTTATAATAAATACAAATAGCATAAAACCCATAGGAAATGAGTTATTTGCAATAAATGTGTAAAAAGTCGATTTTTTGACCTTTGACCTTGGAATATCTGTAGTCGCGGACACCCTATGATAGTAGGTTTTGAGACAAGTTTATGGGTGACAAAATAAAGGTTTATACAAGTTTATAGCTGACTATCTCTCATTCCGAGATACTTGCCCTCATTTGACTAATATTCTTGGACTATAAGTGAATCGTAAATGAATATGGACTGCTTCTGACTACGATAGCTATATTCATTTTAGGAAATAATTAAATAAATAAACATACTTTTATTTTTTACATTTAGAATTTTTTTTATTGTACTGTTGTACAGTAGTAAAACTTCTATTGTGCTACAAAGCTACATTTCGAGAATTTTCAGTTTACAATAAGGTACTTCAACTCCTTGTTTTACAGCTAGATCCCAAGGTATATAGTTACATTTTTAGCTCTCATTTCATAGCTAGGTTCCGATTTTGTGATTTTTTTTGTGGCTGCTTCTTCAAGTAAAAACTGTTTTCTAAACTGGTTTCTTTTGAAGATTCCTGAAATATTTTAAGACGGTCTTCGTACCAATAAGTTTTCAGTTCAATGTCAGGAACTGTTTTGAAAAACAGGAAGTGTTTTTTCTACACTTTTTTTATAACTCTCCACGTGTTGAGCAATACTTTTATTTCTTGAGACATCACAGATGTTGTCTTTAAAAATTTTTGAAAATGTAATATTGATAAGTATTTTAAGTAAGTTAAATAAGGTATGCCTTACATTTATAATTTCCATTAGGTTTCTGCTGAAACTAGATTGGCAGCACTGAATGCTACCGATTGGGATGTTCACCGAGCTATTAAACTGTGTCGTCTTGAACAGCTGTTACCACCACAACATACAGTTGACTATGTTGCCAAACTGTGCGCATTGAATGAAACCTCCGGAGATATTGCTAAAGCTGCACAGTTGCTGTTGGCTACGTTAGAACCAGGCGAGGATGTAACGCAAGTCTGATAGGTGATGTATTTATAGTCGTAATATCGGCTACTGTTGGTTTTGAGTATAATTTATCAAAGTTATTTGTATATGGAATTAGTTTAATTAATTTACTGGAATGATGAATTATGGTACTTGTTAAAAGTAAAATGTTTATGTACAGTGGTTGTCAAAATTATCCTTATATTTATTTTGTATGTACTTAATTATTTATTATCTGGATGAGTTAAAAACATGTAAACATTGTTGAATTCTTTATTGTTTAATTAATCCTTAATTTGGATTTTTAATGTGTAATAACAAGTTTAGTTATAGCTAAGGTTTAAAAACAGGTCTTGGGAAGAATTAAGTTAAAAATTGCAGTAATACTTTCCAATCTAATGTGGTAACATTTTGCAACTAATTTGTAACATCTTATCACGAGAATATGAAGGTAAACAATATTTTAAAATCATAATTTGTAAGACAATGTAACTATCAACCTCTTGAGGTATAAGTTTGGCCTCCATTGCAGGTAGTTTTCATCTGCAATCAACTCTTTTGCTGCGAGAATAATCAAATTTGTTGTAACTAAATTTAAAAAATACATTAAATTCAATGAAATGGTAACTGTTTAAAAACATGCTTTGAAGATACTTCAAAGTGAAAATAAAAAGTACAAGACGGGAAATTTAACAATATCATGACTTGAAAATGTTTCCACTAGATAGCAGCATACAAAAGAAGTTTAATAAAATAATGTGACATCCGCTGGTTTGGAAGAATCTCAGACTGCATAAATACGATTTATGCAAGTTCAGTGATGCAAAGATAAACATGTGATTACTTCGGCGAAAGGGTTGATATTTTTTGCAAGAAATCTTATTAAGATCTTTATTGTTAAACGTGTATTTTTGTTTAAAATATTTTATAGCATTTTGTTTTAGAAAATGTTGGTTTTTAGGATAACAGGAAAAATAAATTAAACTAATATAAATCTAGTCTTAATCCTAAGAGGCTATGTTTTGAATACATAATTTAAGTAGGACAAATTACTAGTAAAACTATAATAAATTAAGCTAGAATTCTAAGCGTGAAAAGTAATTATTTTAACCACTATTAAGGACCACCAAGTAAATGAGACTATGTGCCATCGCTTAGCGAACAATACCGCTTAACTGACATTTTAAACTAAATTTACTTTTTGGTTCCAACGCATTCTGGTTTCACATTGACTAATACATTGCATATGGTAAAAATCCTAGAGATAGAAGCACCATTGGACAAAAACAAAACTGCCTAAATACATAAAGCAGTACAATAAACAATCCCGCCTATCTAGAGAGCTTTTATATAAAAACCACCGAACTACTAAAGGTCTGTAAAGAGAATATTGAATAACTGCAATTATTTACAGGCTAAATCGCCTCTCTGTAATTTGTTAAGACCATACCGCATATCTGCAACTCATTAAAGAACCCCAACGTAGATTTAACTTAGATTTACTTTCTTCAATAGTAAAAAAGAATCCAAAATGTTGTTTTAAATAAAAATAGCATTATATTAAATACACATTATATGTATTTGAAAATAAGTAGCGTTTGGTCCCTCCTGTAAAGTTACTGAAATTTTAGGCGGTATTGTTATCTAAGCGATGGTATTTATTGTGCAGTATTGGAGTGTTTTTGTCCTACTTTTAATTAAAGAGATAAAATATTTATATGGCCAGAAACGTAAACCATATGAAACTGCAAATCTTCTTTAAATTGTGTTTCCCTTGTTGTTAACCAATTGCATATGCGGCCCTCAACTTCTTGCTTGTTCTCCTCCCACTGCTTCTCTCGAGTTCACAAACAAAAATCTCGGACTTTCAACAAAGTTAAAAATTCAAAGAATTTTCCAATACCTTTGTCAAAGACTTGTTATAATCTGTTGTGCAACGGGCAAGGAAACCTCTTGCTCACTCATAGCTGTTATGAGGAAGGATAGAGAAACAGCTTACCAAACGGATTCCCTCACTCATAACTCAACAATCTTGAACTCTTCATTCGCGATTGTCTTAGGAGACAAGAATTATATATCCGGTTTATATTTGATTCTTCCTTTTATTCAGGAACACAAAATTCATAAAATTTTTACAAATAATCCAAATTTCAAATATTTGTTTGTTTTTTTAAATTATTTTTTGTGATTCTATTATACGACTTTATTAAATTTGAACAGAGAAAGATGGAAAAACTTGTTTCTTAATTTTTTTGAGTTACTACAAATGATTGAGACAATGGAATCACTATCATTTCATGCAAGATTTGTTTCTCACATCAGTCATATGATTTTATATATTTTTCCAATATTAACCATAAATATATACTATCATTGTTGTATAATAAAATAAAACTCAATAAAACACTTAACTTTACTCTGGCTAACAACACAACAGCAAACACAATATTTATGAAAGTTGGTATCGTAGATTTTGCAAGACCAGAGACATAACAACATCCATGCTTGGAGTCTAACAATCTTTCTGCTAGCTAAGAGTACCCATAACAGAAATACTATGGAAAAATTACCTCTGTAGGTTTGAAATCACAGATTGTATTCAAAATATTTTTGCAGGTTCAGTAATCTGTTGCATAGAGTAGCAAAATTGTGCTTGATTTTATCAATGCAATTAAAACTAAATCAATCTATTCAGTGTGTTATCTACATACAGAATTGTTGGCTATTTTAACAGATTGAAATCTACTGAAAAGTATTAACATTGAATAAAACATAATGTTCAAACAAACACATTAGTCCAAACTCCAAATAGATGAAAGAGTTTTATTTTATGATAAATGATTTTGTGTTATACAGTCTACTTTTGATATCTCAAAGCTTGTAATACATTTCCCCTTTCCCTTCAGAAAACCTAGATAAATCAAAAGAAACATGTGGATAAATCGAAATAATTTAGGGTCAAAATTTTACCCCAATTAAGACGAAGGAACAAAACATTTACCTCTATATCTCAGGAGTTTTATTCTAAAACGTTACGGGTCCTTTAGTGCTATTAATTATCATGCAACCGAATATAATGGACACCATGCGTCCGGTTGTGTGAACCGAGGTTGTTTAAAAAACTGTTCACTCACTCAACTTATCAAATCTATTTTTTACCAAACTATTGTTTAGACACTGAACAACCATTTGCTTGATGACAAGCTTTGACAATTTATGCAACTAAACAGGGGTTAGTTATCACCGTTGCAACGCACCACACTAGACACCAATAACAGACCAGTAAAAACTGTGCCAACCCAAAAGTAACTAATTCACCGATCTTTCGTTGGACTTTTAGCTACTGCATAATTGTTAGCCACGTTAGAAACAACTATTCAGCCATATTCAATTAATTAATAGTGAAATATAAGACTGATCGGCAATTGCAATAAATAATGGCCGGGTCACTTCCTACTATCCCTGTAGCAGCAGGTCATGTGCTTCATCTACCTCGCCTCCCTGCGCATTTCTCCTGTGCTCGTAGAGAGATACCGCTTCTTTCAAAAGCATCACAATTCGAACATTAAATGCAAAATCTGTATGACTCAAAAATTTTATCATTGGATATCGTTAACTCAAAAAGTATTTGCAAGTAAAAATATTCAATGTCATTCTTCTCATTCGATGAGACGACATAGTTGGGTTTGCCTGTGAGAATGAAAATGCAGTTTCACAGACAACAAAAGTACTGATAGTTTACATAATCAAAGAACCAATGAATACTTTGCATGAACAAGAAAACATGAGATTTTCTTTATATTATACAGTTCTCTGCCATAGTTTCCATCACAGATATGATACGTTCAAGTTGCTGTATCAAAAGTATTGCACAACATGAATTATGGACTTAAGTACTCTACCATAAGCAGAATGTAAATTCTAATACTGTAGATTTCATAACGTATGGTTTATTTATTAGCAAATTTCCATTAAAAAAATGAGCTATTGCAGGGAGACCTAAGGTCGGGAGTGGTCGATAATTACCGATCTGTCCCCAAAACACGATTTTTGGTGTCATTAAAAATTGTTCGCACTCTAACGGCCACATTTTACATTCGATTTGGTACAAATGTTGGTTTTTAATGTCGCTCAAACTAATTTGTTAGCCAAAACAACCCATCAACCGGAAGCATGTTTTTTGACCGAAAGAAACAATTTTTTTGTTGCAATTTGTGTACAAGAATATAACTTTTTTGAGGTAAAAAAATTAATATAGAAAATTATTGTGCAAATTATTGTGGGAGATTTTATCGTCAGGGCAGCTTCTAGTCCAAGGCCAACGATTGGGATGCAAACTCGCAAAATGAGTTTGTCTGCTGCGAGCGAAATGAAGTAGTTCATAATCTGAGGCTGCAAGGTCAAGGTGCAAACTCATAAAGGAGTTTTTCCACTTCGAGTGGAACGAAGCATCGCTTGAGACGACAGAGCTGGAGGCTGAGGTGCAAACAAATTCTACTTATATATTTCGTATAGCGCCGACATGATTAGACCAATTTCCCAAACAGTTAGTTGAAACCCTAAAACATATAAACGTAATTTTGGAAATTTGCTCAACTCACGTCAGCGGTTCAGCTGCAAGATTGAATTATTTAAAACCGCACAGTAAATGTTTTTGGAGAAATGTATTGATTATAGGAAAATAAATTCTATTGTTACATTTATTAGCACTACTCGAAGTAAGTGTAGGTTGAAATCAATTGACAGTCATGTAATTCGAGTTATTTAAGGTTGACTGTATCGTAGATTTAAAAAAATGTATTTAAGAATGAGTTGTGTTGATATTTTGACAATCACTAAACATGTTCCTTATTGAGCTTTATTGGGTTTAGTCTAAGGCTGTTGTAATATGTCTTATTTCCTATATCAGATAGCAATAGAGGAAAGGGAAGCACTATAAACAGAAAACATTAGAGATTAATTTATTATTAAACTGTACAACCAAGCTGGTCTTATTTTGTAACGAGTTTTATATATTAAATTACCTATTCATGTATGATAAAGTATGCATTAGGATTACACCAATGTAGATCATATTGTCGTTTAGTGTACAATATCTCCTGACATTTAAAAAAATTAAATTTTTGGTCCCAACGCATTCTGGCAGAAGTCTTGCATTGACTAACACAATGTTTACAGCAAAAATCCTAGACATAGCAGAACCATTGCACAAAAACAAAACCGTCTAACTAAAATTTATTGACTTAGATTTCTTTTCATCGATAGTGAAAAATTATCCAAAATGTTTTAAAAATAGCATTATATTAAATACACATTATATGTACTTGAAAATAAGCAGTTTTTTATCCTTCCTGTAAAGTTATTGAAATTTTAGTTAGGCTGTATTGTTAGCTAAGCTACCGTATGTATAGTTAAAAACATGTTTGTGCACATCAAACTTTGAAGTTGATAGCCGCTAGTAATTCAAATTTTTTAACTTTAACAAATTTAAAACTTAATTTGTTGGTAGAAATGCATCATTAAGTACACAGAAGTAAGAAAATAAAACGACAAAGGAAAGTTCCGGTCACTTAAAGTTACTTGTAATCTGGATCAACTGTAATAGTCAGGCTGTAATAACCACCTAGGTTTTTCGCCTTTCAAAAAAAAAAACTAATAGTGTGTTATTTAAAATGATACCAGTATGGTGATATCTGTATTTAAAATATATATATTTTGTCTATGCAAAATCTGTGTTCTTAAAGTATTATTTATTGTGTATCCTTCTACGTTTGTAATCATTGTGAAACCAGCTTGTCTCTAGTTAACGTACATTTTATAAAGCATTTATAAACAATCTAGTTGTAAGCATACCGACAGTTATTTTGTTGTTATTAGTTTGTCTCAATGTAGAAAATACTTCGCAAATTATTAAAAGAAGTCTCTCTATTTTATAGCATTTATTAATTTTATGTTGTTCGTATTATGTCTTCCATTTAATTTTGGTGAGATTTATTTTAAATCGTCGAATATAATTTTATCAACTGAATGTATATAAGAAGTTAAAATATATTTTATTTTTAGCATTAGTTTTTCTATAATTCGTTTTAAGTGTTTTTTAATAGAAATTTATTGAAATCAGTAGCCTGAAGTTGAAATTGTATTTTAACATCTGATACATAATAGTGTAAATAAGTATTACAATGGTATTATAAAGGCGGTCTATCACTTTATCCTTTTTTTTGTGAGAAAATGTATTGTAACAAAATAATGTCATAAAAAAATGTAATTTCAATTTTTTTATCAAAGATATTAGTAATACAAGTTTTGTCAGACAAGTTGTTTAAAAGGCTAACTATTGAATCATATTTAAATACAGTAGAGTCTCGCTTATCCTACATAAACGGGCTGCCGCGACATCGGATAACGGAAAAAAAGTTATACTGTAATTTTTCAACCTAATGACGTATCAGTAATTACAATTTTTAATACAAAAACTATCGTGTAACCCTTTCAATTCACATTTCTAATTCAGTATATAAACAGAATACACTGTTAAACAGAATAAAGGTCTTAACTGAAATTTTAATAGAAAAACACAACTTACCCGACCAGTATTATTTGCATTGATAAAATATTAAATACAGTGACTTTACAAAAAATGCTATGCAGAGTCCGACGATGGAAGGAATGTTGCAAGTTTCGTCTGATTTTCCGATGATTGGCGTTTTTTTGCTGTCAGGTCCCGCCATCTTTTCAGCATTATGATGTTGATCCCCGTAGCTTCTTCCTGTTGCTCGACATATGCCTTTGCAACTTCTAGAGCTTTTTATTTCATCTTCGTGCGATATTTTGACAGACTTAACAAATGGATCTTGTTCATCGATTTGGTTTTCATCAGTACCATTGACGAGAACGACAATTTCTTCGTCTGTAATTTCAAACTCATCGTCTACTACGTTGTACTAAATGTAAAACGCTTTCTTTAGTTTCAGTTATAGTTTCTTCTTCTGTGTTAAAATCTTCGCCTAACAGTTTATTCCAAGATCTGGATATTGTTGTAGACTTTTGATCAGCCCAATTAGCCATATCCTTTATATTAATGCGTTTCAAGTTTTCTTCTGCTTGTTCTAATAATGTCGATAGAAGTCTCCTTCGGTAATTTCTTTTAAAAGTTATAAAAACACCTTGCTCCATAGGTTGACAAATTACGGTGACATTGGGTGGCAGAAACATAGCCTTGATGTCCCCCATCTTGAAGCTCCTCTGCATCGGGGTGAGTTGGAGCATTGTCCAGCACCAACACTGCTATTTGCGGGAGATTATTTTCATTAAGTATTTTTTTGTGAAGTTAACAAATTGCTTAAGAAAACCATCCTTAAATATTTCACTCCTCATCCTCATAAAATACTCAGGCACTTTTTTGGCTGTAGTATTTTGTGGTGAAGGGTTCTTTTTGAAATTGTTTTAAATGCTGTTGGGTTTTTGGATTTTCCAATCATTGCGAGGTCCATTTTATGGTTTGCCGATGCATTGCTGCAAGCTAAAATCGTTTCTTTGCTATGTTTGTAGCCTGGTGCTGATGCTTCAGATTTAGCAGCAAGACTCTTACTAGGCAACCATTTTTATAATTTAGCCCTATCTCATCATAGTTGAATACTTTATTACCTTCATTTTCAATAAACGGTTGAAATTTTATCTGGAATTCTTTCATTTGTTTAACATTCAATTGGTGGATTCCGTAACGTTTTTTCCAGCAGTCAAGCCACCCTACGCTTGCCGTATAATCTGCATCAACTTCATTAATCTTATTTTTTTAAATGTAGCACTTTTCTTGCAGAATAACACACCTTTGTCTCTGAACTAAGAAAACCAAATTTACAAAGCTTCACTTGCATGTTCATATTCATATTTTTTCATAGTTTTTCTCTCCTTTACTGCACTTTTTGTGACTCTTGAAGAACACCATTTTTCTATTTCCAGTCGTTTCTTTTTCCAATCTCCTACTGTTAACCGTCCGACACCATAATCATCAGCTACCTTCTGCATTGTCTTATCTTTATCTGCCTTTTGATCGCCTCAAGTTTTTCTTCCATTGATATGACTTTCTTTCTTTTCGTTGCCATAATGGCGTAATAGTTCACAAATTACAGTAGTGTCCAATATTAAAACGATAACAATAGGGTACGTAATCGATCAATATTAAAACGATTACAAAATGTAACAGTAGTGTTTAATGTGCAGTATTAAAACAGTAACAATAGCCTTGTGATCAATATAAAGCGGTAACAATATAAATAAACTACTATAACAAATGATAACTAAATTTATAATGGTAACTAAATCTCTACAAAACAGAATGACAGAGATGACCGATAGCGCTTCGCTAAAGTTTGTCAAATGAAGACAGTTTAATGACGTTCATTTTTGTTATTTTAGCCTCCTGTATTTTTGGGGTGTACAAATAATAATTTAGGAGGCGATTTTTTGCTTTTTCTATTTATTTTTATTTGAAGAAGTCAGATA
>JAGFPH010000726.1:127136-152727 GCA_018207615.1 Philaenus spumarius
AAACCCGCATCTTTCTAAAAATTCTCGTTTAGCTAATAATAATAATAATAACTGATTTTTGGGGGTTTTTTTGGCCATAAAGGGGTTTGTTTTTCAAAAATTTTCAAAACCTTTTTACGTGCATCTATAAAGACCTAATTTACGTGTTTGGTGCAAATTTGTTCGAAATCGATCGAATAGTTTTCTCTCTAGATAATAATAATAATAATAATATTTATTAGTTAATCTCCAACTTTAATAAAAAAAAGTAATATCCTACCCCACCCTACAAGTCACAGTGAATCTGTTTAGTAATTTAAATGTATTTGTGCGAAAGTATGTGCCAGTTCCTGGTACCGTTTATTATTTTAGTGTTATATTCAAATTATGAGAGAAATAATTTACAGAATAAGAGAGCGAACTCATACTGTAACAGTATTCGGTACTTTTTCTAGAAGAGGACCATCATGAATGTTGAATGCAGGTAAACGTACTGAGACTAAAGACTATGGGCATTGTATTTGGATAACATAATAGAACTCCGATCCAATGCAATATTTCGTTCCACTGGAAATTCAACGATAGTGGCGCTATCTATTGGGGAAGCTACAATGCTAACACCAATGCTACCAATGATTTCTCCCTAGCGCTACCTCGCTGCGTGATCTTTATTTTCCCGACAACCTTTTTTTCAGAATATGCATGCATGATCTATTTTATTATTCATAATCTATGCTATGGGTTAGAACTACAAGCTATTTTAGGTATGTCATGTGAATTCATCTAGAAATTGTTTTAAGGAATGTTTTGAAAATTTTAAAATCTAAATAATTATTCATAACTTTTACCTGTACTGCTGGTTTCTTGTTCCCTACGTGTATTTGAATGCTTGAAGACCTTTATCTAAACGCAGTAGACTATTGTATATACTTGTGTATATCCATATTATACCAAAAATATCGGGAAAGAGACAGTTATAAGTACTTATACAAATAATTTTATTTACAACTTAAAATACAGGAAAGTTACTACTTATTTATTTATTTTTATTTGCAACGTTTCACAAAAGTTTAAGAATTACACTTATTTAAAGGAATGTTTACAATATTTTTTTTTTAAATTGTTTGTTCCTTTTTTCAATATAGATAACAAATTTAATGACTAAACAAGTTATAAACAATAATATTAAATGACTAAACAAGCTGTAAAAAAAAAATGGGTCTGCGTCGGACCAGACGGTGGACGTTATACTTCTTTGGCCATTCGTATACTTTCCTATAATTTTTGAACAAACAATATTTCCCAGCCGGGGATCGAACCAGGGATTCTAGCGTGGAAGTCGAGTGCGTTAACCACTCACCCACCGAGACTCTTGAGGTATCTCTTGTAGAGAAAAGGTATAAAATGCACTTTCCGGATTTACTCCTAACGCGTGACGCGGTTTCTCGACCGATACCCCATCCCGATTACAAAGGGCGCAAAGAAGTATAACTTCAAAAGACAAACTTTAACAAAATATTACAATAAAATGTAATTGGGTGTACTGTCCGTGAGACTTAAGAATAGACGAGGATCAGCCCGGCAGACAATGCTGTATTCAGCGTTACTATCAAAGATTTTGAAGGCGTGGAACATCAATCCAATAATCGGCAGGGCTCTATAACAAGGGCTAAACCGTTTCTTTGATCTCGGCACTGTGCCGCCAGTTTCACTCTGACAACACTGTGATGATAACTGTAAGACTAGAGCAGCGGACTCCTTGTGCACGCTGTCGTTTACTCGCTGTTGTAACTCGACGGAAAAGCTTCAGTAAAATAAAACTTACATATTCTTAATCTACATAAAGTACGGATTCTAAGAGTATAAAAAACTTTTATTTTAACAGGTATTTCGAATTTTAATAATTGTAAATCACTTGTCCCCAATACTACAACACAAATATATTTATAAAAAAATATATAGAAAGAAATCTCTCGTTGAGAAAGTTAACACAAATTTTAAATTATATTAATTCAAATATTCGATAATAAAATAATAAAACATGGAATATTACAAATAACAAATCAAGATTATTTATTATCCAAAAATATTAGATTTATATTAGATTAGATTATATTGGGGTGGATTCCTTCTTGGAGAACACCTCCTTACACGTCAACCTTTGGTTTATTGTGCCCCCTGTGTACCGCGCCTAGCACGTTAGAAGCCTGTATCCCTTGTGAGGTCCAGGATTTTCTCCACCAAGTATGTGTCTTCTTCGACTCCTGGTTGCTGGATTCCAAAGAGCCTCCTCCTCCTACGCTCCAGAATCTCGCACTCAAACATGACGTGGCTTGCTGACTCTTCTGCCTGATTACAAAGCCTTCAAGGATTCCTACTGTTGCTAAGTGTTTCCTGAACTGGCCATGTCCAGTAATGAGTTCTACAACTCTTTTGAGTTGTGGTCGGTTTAACTTGATTAGGGATTTAGTAAGCTTGGCGTTTGGTCCCTTGATCAGTCATTTACTCTGAATGTGCCCAGGTAATCTACACCATCTCTGGCGTTGCTCTTCCCTGGCGCAGTTTTTTACTGCGCTCTTGGCCATGCTACGGCTAATGCAGCACATTGGTTCTGGCCCCGTGAATGGTGTAGATGCTCCTTTCTTTGCAATAGCATCTGCCATCTCATTTCCTGGAATGCCACGGTGTCCTGGCACCCATCTCAATTCCACCATGTTTAATGTGGAGAGTCTGACTAGTGTTGAGAGGCACTCCTTCACCAGTTTGGATGTGACTTGTACTGAATCCAGCGCTTTAAGTGCTGCTTGACTGTCAGAAAGTATTAGGATATGTCTGTTCCTGTCTCCATTCGACAATCCTAAATGGGCGCAAGCAGTAATTGCTAAGATTTCTGCTTGGAAGACTGTGCAGAACGTCCCAAGACTTGCACTAATGTTCGTCCTTGGTGAAGCGCTCTATACGCCATAGCCAGAATTGCTGCCCATCAAACCCAGTGTGTACCAGACTAGAGTTCCTGTAGCAGATCCCGGTTTGATGTTTCCTTCCCAGTCTTCTCGGGTTCCGAGTGTTACTGTAAAGGGTCTATAAAAAACGTACTCGGTGTGCATTGCATCAGTCACCATGTCTAACACCGAGTTTTTAAGTACAGTGTTCACAATGTCGGAATGTCCTGCTCCTGGCATGCCCCTCCGCCATTCGTTCACACTTATTAGTCTGTATGCAGACTTCCTTGCCTCCGACATTATGTGAATGTCTAGAGGCGGAAGTCCAAGGAGCACCTCCAAAGCTGCTGTAGGGCTACTTTTGAAAGCTCCAGTTATACATAAGCATGCAAGTCGTTGTAGACTAGTTAGCTTGATACCAGCAGCAGTTTGGCATGATTTCTTCCACCAAACCACCGCTCCATATGTAATTTGGGGTCTAATCACAGATTCATACAGCCAAAGAGCGTCTGGTTGCCAGTAGCGCCCATTTTGCCTTAAGAATCAGATTGTCCAGGTGTGCATTCCATGTCAGCTTTTGATCAAGAATTACTCCAAGATACTTTACTGACGCGGAGATATTCAACCGGGTGTTGTCCATGGATATCCTCTCCAGGGCTGTTAAGTTCCTTTTCCTTGTAAAGCGAACTATAGTGGTTTTGTTGGGATTGACGTTGAGGCCTTCCCTTGCACACCATGTTTTAACATGTCTCAGATCTCTATTTATGATATCCGAGACAGTGTCATCATTTTTACCAATAACCAAGATTGCTATGTCATCTGCATAGCCTTGGATGTATGTTCCTGACTGGCTAAATTCTGTAATTTCGTCGACCACCAAGCTCCACAGCAGAGGTGAAAGAACTCCTCCCTGTGGACACCCTCTTGTAGCCGTGACCTCAATCAATTCACCAAGTAGGGAGCTTTGTATGCGCCTGCTTCGTAGCATGGAGTGCACCCACCTTGTTATGGCCGGGTCCACATCTCGCTCTTGCAGTTTCCGCACTATTGAGTCAAATGAAGTATTGTCAAATGCGCCTTCTATGTCCAAGAAAGCCCACAGGGCTATTTCCTTCCTTGCCAGGGTATCCTCGATTCTTCCCACCAGACTGTGTAGAGCAGTTTCACATTATTTTCCCGGTTGGTAGGAGTGTTGATTTCGATGAAGAGGTACCTCAGAGAGCACCCCTTTTCTCAAGTATCTTTCCACTAGCCTTTCCACTGTTTTTAAGAGAAACGAGGATAAGCTGATAGGTCGATAAGCTTTGGCATCAGAATAATTTGTTCTGCCGCGCTTAGGAATGAATGTTACTCTGCTAGCTCTCCACGCCTGTGGAATGTAGCCATAGGCTACACTGGCTCTAGATAGATTGCAGATCCATTGAATCAGGGAGTCTGGTCCTTCCTGCAATAATGCCAGATAGATTCCGTCTCCGCCAGGTGATTTAAATGGACTGAATTTGTTTATCGCCCATTTTAGTTTAGAAATAGTGACAATGCTTCTGGCTACTTTTTAATCAGCCCGGGATGCCCTCGGCCAAGAGCTATCCCCAGCTTGACTCCGACTACCGTCTGCAGTGTCACTATTTATGCATCCAGGGAAGTGAGTTTCAAGTAGTACCTTGAGCGTCTCTTCCGCTGTTTTAGTGTAACCTCCTGTCAGCTTCCTTAAGGTGCCCACAGAATTATGAGGTTTTGAAGCCATTACTTGTTGCAGTCTAGCTGCCTCCTTTTGGCTATTTACTTTGTTGGTGAATGCCTTCCAGGAATCAAGTTTGGCTTGCCTAATAGCTTTGCTGTATGATGTGAGAGCTAGATGGTACTCCCTCCAATCACCGCTCCGCTTGGAGGCATTAAACAGCCTTCTTAATTGTTTCCTTCTGCGACCAAGTTCCGGAGACCACCATCTAGTATTAGATCTACCAGTTTTAGATCACAGAGGGCAGTTATCCAGATAGCTGTCCATTACGGCCTCCTGAAGTGAGGAGGCCACTCGATCCGCGTCTGGAAAGGTTGCAATCGCCCCCGTCATGGAGCCGAGTACCACCGACAGCTGATCTGAATAGGACCCCCAGTCGGTAGCCCTCGGATCCCTAAATAGTGCTTTTGTGTTATATGTTTCTAGTTGAAACATTATGTACTTGTGATCTGACAGGGAGGCTTCTGTTGACACGTGCCAGTCCCTAATCAGATGTGCTGTATTTTCTGTACAAAAGGAAATGTCTATGACCTCACTCCTGATTTTGTTGGAGAAGGTCGGTGTATCATGTCGGAAAATCTAGTAATAACTCACCCCTTGTATTGGTGTCAGTGCTTGCCCCATCCTAGATGGTGATGCGCGTTGGCGTCGCACCCCACCAGAAGCTGCTGCCTTCTGACAGTTGAAGCCTCCACTAGGAGTTCCAGGTCTCTAGATGGAGGAGGTGTACTGGCATCGTATGGCAGGTAAGCGGAGCTCAAAATTAGGCCCTGTTTATCCTTCCCATTCTGCCAGTGGATTATCACTGTAGTGGTGTCTCTGGAACAAAAATCGATTAAAGGCAAGCATTGTACTCCCGACCTTGCAATAATGCTGGTTCGGTTGTTGTTAATCGAGTTACAAAAACTAAGCTTACCTTCGGCATCTCCCAGTCCTGCGATCCGACCTTGATGGTGCCAAGGCTCCTGGATCAGCGCCAGGTCGATGTGTTTTTGCCGGAGTGTTTGGCAGAAGGAGGCCGAAGCCGCCTTACTGTGGTGAAGGTTTATCTGCAGGACTTTCAGCATTGTCTCTTCCTGACAACAAGACAAGAGAGACTTGCCACAGTCCTACATGCGCCTTGCATCCTGCTACCTTGATGGCTATAAGAGACGAGTCGTCAACCAGGAAGACAAAGGTGCGGCCTTTGGGGTCCACCTTTGACGCCAAGGTCTTCCAGTCTTTGACCCTGAAGCTCGGGTTTTGTTTGTCAAGCATATCCCGGATCCTTTCTGGAGTCCCTGCCAGCTTGACAGGTGCTCTGAGGAACACCTTGGTAGACCGCAGGATATCCTTTCGGTCACCAACGATAAGCTCAACATCTTCGCTCAGAGGTCTAATACTGGAAATGACTTTCGTCAACCAGAGTTTGGTATGAGAATTGGAGCACGAGATAATGAGTGCTCCTTTCTCCATGTACGAGCCTGAGAAGACTGGGTATGAGCCGTCCTCTAGACACTCGAACTTGTCCATAGTGGCATTTTCTAATGTTGTGCCCTGTTCCTCGGAGAATTTTTCTTCGGGAAAACATTTGGGCACAACTGCCATTTTGATGGAGAAGAGAGCTTCCTTAAACGATGATCCAGGTTGCGCCAATGTCGATGCACCGTGCTCACCAGATTGTCTAGGTCTCTTCCTCTGTGTTTCAGTGGAAGGGGGAGTTAGAGCATCGGTTCTGCCGCGCTTCTGACCCCCTTCCATGAGTGCGGGAACATTGGCAGCAGTCGACGCAGCACCTTTGTTCTTACGCTTATCAAATGTTTTGGGGTCATACTCCCTGCCGTATTTAGCCTTGAGGGCACGCCTCCTATCTGATTTTGACATCCTAGGAAGCCTCTGTTCCACCTTGAGCGAGACCAACTGCTTGGTAGCGTCCGTCAGCTCACCTGAGAAACCTGGGGTGTCAGGATTTATCAGGAGGAGGTCTTCGTCCAGCTCAGAACCCGACTCAACCTCCTCCTTACTAGGATCTACTTCCATGTCGGCAGATCTAGAACCCTGCTCGATGGCTGGTTCTCGTCTGTCGACAAAAGAAGCAGATTCGGGTGCTTCTGTGTTTTGGACAAGGTGAGCATGCTCTGAGGCCGCTACCTGTCCTGAGTGACTGGCTGAGTTTCCAGTTGTTGGCTGGTTCTCTGCCGTGTTTTGTTTTTTTGTGTTTTGTCTTGGATCCATATGGTTCCCACGAGTAGAGCAGGGTAGTAAAGAGGTCCGCCGCACAGAGCCCGCATGCACGGTAAGGCTAAGTTTCCCTGAGAGGTCGCCTGGTATCTCAGGTAACCCGTTTAATGCACCATTACCCTGGTACCATTCATCCTATCAGCACGGGTGAAAAACCTTCGGATTGGGGATTTTATTTCAGGGTTTACTCCTTTAGATCCGTTGGATTCAGCCTAGACCTTAGTCCAGCGCAGGGTCACCTCGTGCAAGATGCAACTCTTCATTGCATAGGCCCAACTCTTCAGTCCAGTGAGCCAACTCCAACGGTCTTGAGTGCAGATACACCCCTGAGGGCAAGGGAATGAGTGTCACGTCCCTTGTGACGCTCACCTCCTCAACCTCTCGACAACCAAGTTAAATAACTTGATCCCGCCGCAGCGGCCCATCCAAAAATATTAGTGATTAGGCTAGAATAACAATTGGTAAAGCAACGAAAGTCTTAATCTCGGGTAAGGTTAGAGCCGTCTTTTCCCAAAGAAAGTATAAAGATAACACAACAAAATAAATATGATAATAAATAATTGTTCAAACAAGAGAAATTAAATGTACGTAAATATAAAAGATGATAGATGATATGAAGATGAACACAAGATATATAAATACACACAAGTTTATAATCCAACACAAAAATAACTGTTCACTTATAAAATGTTATTGGATACTCATAAAAAATAAATTGTCTATAATAATAAGTAATAGTTCTGATTAACTTCAAAGTTGAGTTCAAATGAAAAATATTCTAAATGAGGTTATAAAATAAATTATGGAATGATCTCACCAATTTTAAGATCTTCTGATTTATATGGGATCTTTGAATTCAAATATTTATATTTTTTAACACTTATTCTTCATTAAATCTCTTCTTATGATCCTTTAAGTCTGGCCTCTTTTTTATAGGCAAATATTCGTGGTTTTAAATGTCATGTTTCTTTCAAAACGGTTTTCACCAGAATAATATTTTTTTTTTAAGCTTCATTTGTTGAAGAGAAAATTTCTTTTTCTTCACTATTTCTTTTTCTTTTTAAATGGTAATGAATAAGTGAGCATGTAAAAAAAAAGAAATGTAATGACTTTTAAATTATAATTTTGATATGTTTCTTAGAATTTTAATGAAAATATGATAGTTAATATTGAAGGTATAATTACTTGGATAAAATAGAGAAAATACCGAATAACTCCTTATTATCTTTGTCATTCTATAATTTAGCTTTTATACTCTTTGTCTATTGCCGAAAATAATAATTATTTGTTACTTATAAAATACAGCTGATTGTATAAATTAATATTAGATAAATTCGTGATGATGATTCGTTCATGCCGTGACGATCGCAATGAGTTTGTATTTCATAAATGTTACTTAGGCCTATCTTTTTAAAAACTTTGAATTTCATTTATTTTATAACTCTACCGGATCGATGGATTATTTTAGTTATAAATTGAAAAGCAGTGAAATTGTTTTTGATTTAATTAAATAGTGACGGTCGTCGATTCGTTTAGCTGTTTGCGTTCGTATTCCAGACTATTACCGTTAAATGTCGCGGGCATTCATTCCCGTTCGCAACAATAAAATAAAAGTTCATAATCTTTGTTTTTCCTTGGATTAATTTATTTACTATGTTTTTTGTTTATCATTATTTTGAATTGTTACAATTATCCTGTACGCGATTTTTCCTGAAAATATAAATTTGAATATTTTCACGGAAACTAAAATTAACAATGAAAAATATTTAATTGAATAATTTTTGATGACCTGTTTGAATTATTTTTGACAATATTGTGATGTGGACATCGCTAGGAGTCTGGTCATTAACCTGACTGGTTTAAACAGTTGTTTATGTATTTATGTTTTTTTTTTTTTTTTGGAGGTATTTGAAGTGATATATTTGTATCTTTTGAGAGCTGTCACGTGGTAAGGCCCTTTTATATTTTGATCGTTTAGATTACAGACATAATATGTTGACATTCTTTTGTATATTTTATATGGTCCGTGAAATATTTCAAATAATTTATGGGTTTCTCCTTTTTCAGCGTTAGATAATGGAAAATTTTTGATAAGTACAGTGTCATTTATTTCGAAAAGGGTAGGTTTTAATTTTGAATTTTGTTTGATAGCTTTTTTTCTTGTTTTCTTTGTATCCTTTGTTTGGTTAAAATTAATTTTGTATCGAACGTGATATCTGTATTAAATGGGTTAGTTACATATGGTTCTACAATAACTCACTAAAGTTTTGTTTAAAATAAGCCCCACTTGTTGGGCGTCAAAATTTTACGATACACTGTTAGCTTTTGATTAAATGCCTCACGTGGTGAGAAAATTTACAATATAGGCTGTAAAGATTGACAATTATTTTTCTTTTTAATTTGAACAATCTAATGAATGATTAAACTGCAGACAAGTTTACAAATGTTATCAATTGTTTATTAATTATTAAAGAGCCAAAAGATATAGATTCAGTTTATACATAACAAGTTAACTCAAACTAAAATGTTTTTAATTATTTTACCCAACCTGCCATGTTAAACTTCCCTATCACAAGCGTGATGTATACAACTTCTTTACTTCACTCGGTGAAGTAAAGTTTCAAAAACTCACTCGGTGAAGTAATGAAACCCATTCAAATAACATTGAGTGCTCAACTTAAAATATACCTCTGTGGAGCCAACGACGTTCAACGCTAGAAATCAGCTGTGCGCTTGAATGTTATTGTTATGCTTTAAAGTATTTTCCTAACCTAGCTTTTGTTTGTAAAAGAACGTTACTGTTAGAAGATGAGTGAAATGGATAGTTTGCCTTCAGAGATATAGAAAATGAAGCAACTACAGTTATTAATGGATTATTACCAACAAAATCAAAAGAAAGATACGAAGCAGAGTTATATAAATATGCGTTTTCAACATCTACTCAAAATAGTTTTAATCTGTTCCTAGGTTTATGTTGTGTTTTAAATGTTGTGTTTCCAAGTAAAAATATCCTGTATTTTATTGTAATCAATAAAAACAGTTCACTTAAAAACAAACCAGTTTATATATTGTAGATTAACTTATTTACACCCCGTCCTGTATATTGTGGGGACATGAAAAATATTGTATGTAACCCCCTGTATATTGTCCGGTCAGGTAAAATCTTGTACGTTACACGTTACGCAAGAGCGTGTTTACATCACTTAGGTGAATTATGCAACTCGCTTCGCTCGTTGTACAACATTCACCTGCGTGATGTAAAAACGCTCTTACTACACTTTTAACGTAAATAGCTATTACAAAATTAATTGTCTTTTATAGCACTCTTATCTCGGGTGGTCAGTGCCGACTCTTCCCAATATTTTATGAACAGAATTAATTATCAAATAAACTTATTTACATATAAAGATTTGAAATAGAAATCGCAAAGTATGAATAGTACAATAGGCCTATGTAAAAGGGTGTAAATGTGTAAGTGTTTGTGTGTGTAATATTGAGGAAATTATAAATTATTGTCTATAGCCCAATTCTCTTATTTAGTTTATATACAGATTATTTTAGTTTCAGAAGTTTAAATATATAAGTTCTTTTACTTTGTAAAAGGGAATCAATAGAGGTGTTTTTTAAGGAGTATATCACCAACTATGTAGTTTAATGAATTTGATTTATCTCACCCAGTTTATAAAGTTCTCTTCTTGAGCGTAGTCGTTGGAAGAATTATTATTTTTATTTCACTACACTATATAGGCTACTTAAGAAAAAAGGTTATTTATTTAAAGAAGCACAGTTAATTATCAGTTTTATAGTAGGTTGGATTCTTGCCGTATTTTGGAGAGGTCTAGTAGTACATCTGCTTCCTTTGGAGTCTCAACAATCACTGAAAAATAGTGATGGGAACAATCGGATGAAAACAAACGATTCATTCGGTTGACGCCGTACAACCGATTCATTCGGTTGCTATTGTCCCAGTCGGTTGGATGAATCATCCGTTCTATTTGCCCCACCACTCCACCCGGCACCCATCCAGTCAGCCATTTGAGTTAATCATCTGTTTACGTCTTAGCAACTCTCTTATTGTATAATTCACCCGTCACCTGTTTCAATCATCTCCCAATTCTCCCTTCTTTGCCTAATTTCTATGTACCTAACTACAGACTTTTCCTCGCAAAGTTTTAATAACTATATTCATATTTTGTACAAAATTTGGTACTGTTGTTGAGCGTGATATTTTTGTGAGTTTAATTAATATACCGAATTAAATCTGTTTTAAATTCGTGTATGTTTTTTTGTGATTTGTATTTACACTTGTGAAAGTGCTCTTTTGTTTTCTGATGTGATTTTTTAAATTTAAATTTGTTTTTGTTAAATTTTTGTCATTTAAATTGTATGATTTTATATTATTCAGACTTAGCTATAAATTAACCAAAAATAATTGAAAAGTTTAAAATTTTATATCTGAACTGCTTTAATAGATTTTCTGTTCATTTTAAAAGGCTTTCATTTCATTCAGATTTGTAAAGTACTCTTTTGTTTTCAGTTATGATTTTCTTTGAATAGTTATGAGTAATTTTTTTATTATTTTTTTTTTGTTTAGTTGTTTTCATTTAAATTGTATTATTTTATATTATTTAGATTTAGGTCTTAATTAACACAAAATAATTGTGAAGTTTAAAACGTTACCAATAAAACAATTTTTATGATTGTAATAATTTACTGAAAAAATGAATCAAGCGTTTAGTAACTTTATCCATTAATCCATTATAAGAATGATCACCCTATGAATGTTTTCATTTATTATAAATCAGTAGGATGAAACAATTCAGTTAGCTGAGTAATATGAAACCATTGAAACCATCCAGATGATTCATCTGGATGAAAAAAACCGAATTGGTAAAAAAACAACCGGATGATTCATCGGTTGGAAAAACTAGTCGGTTGTCCCATCACTACTGAAAAAGCTTGGGTTCCAATTTGGCTTCTTTAGGCTTTCAGGAAATGGTACCTAAGGCCTGATAAATTTCACATCTTCTGGGGATTTAATTGTTATGTTAAATTTGGGTGTTTTTAAATATTGAGTGTTTGTTTTGTGTAATTTTAGTTACATTTTGAGGTACCGTAGCTTAGTTTTACAAATAAGATAGAATGAGAAAAGGAAAGAGAAATTGATTAAATAAAATATTAAATAAAAATACCTAAAATAGCTCCTTGTTCAAATTATTCTTTAACATCTAATATTTACAACTAAAATTATACATTTAGCATTTCAAACTTGGTTCCGTGAAGATACGTGTAGTCACGTGATCGTGGGCGGAGCCTAACAAATATGTCGTACGTCTGTTTTAGGCGATATCTTACATTCAGGTTACCTTTGATTAATTATATCTTTTTAATGGTACTTCTTTGGGGATTTTCATAAAGACATTTTACATTCAGAATTTTCCGTTCTATCTGACGGTAGTGTTACTTTTTTTTATTTGAAACTTGGTTTCGTTGGGATTGATCCTTTTGATTTCTGACTTGGCCTAGGTTTTTGTAGATCGGCCTAGTTTCGGTTGGATTTAAAATGTGAATTTCTGTCGATTGCTTTGTTATTGTACTGATATTATAATTTTGATGGATTGGTCGATTAATTTCAATATATTTTGATGTAGGAAAGAGATAGATACGAGGTCGGGAAATAATTTTAATTATACAAAATGTTGTCGAAAGTCGGGTATTTCAATACTGTATTATTAATTTCTTTGTTTACGATCCTGGTCGCTAGATGTCGTTGGTTCAGATTATACAGAATGAACTTCCACTGCTGGTTTTTCTGTCTCTCTCGCATTCATGCGTGTTTAGTTTAGAATGACTTTATAATTTTCTTATCCATTTGATTGATTATTACTACAGAAGGATATTTTGAATTGTTACAGTTCCCAAAATCGCATATCTCCATTTGTCCCATTACAAGAACTTGTATTATTTGAGGACTTCGATTTTCATTAATTGTTATGTTCTCTTCTAGGCTATTTAACTTCTTTTCATGTTCGTCGATTCGATTATTTAATTCTCCAATTTTGTTATTTGTTTGTCCAACTTTCTTTTCTACGATGTTTTCAACGTCAGATCGTATTTTTTCACATTCTGTTACGACCATAGTTTGGCTTTCTGTCCGTAATACCTCACTCTGGATGGTAATCTGTGTGTACAACTTTTCCGTTTGTATTTCTAATTTTCCATAAATTTCTTCTTCGATTTTCTTGTTTTGTTGGTTTATATCGTCATGAATTTTCTGCCCCCTCTGTTGGCATTCTGTAGTTAATTGTTCTTTATTTTTCTCGCTGATCCCAATCATCTTAGTTATCATTTCATCTCGGATAGTATTTACGTGCGCTACCATTTCAGTTTTAAATCCATCGAATTTTTTATCAAATTTTGTATTTAAGTTTTGATTATCGCAGCGAATTTCATCGAATATGTTATTTTGTTCATCAAATTTTTTATCTTGTTCATCGAACCTTTTTAAAATATAATATCTAGCATTGACATTTGTTCATATTTCTGATCTAGGCTTAGTGTTCTCGTATCATCCGATCGATTTACCATTGCACTTTCTGGTGTTACCGGTGTGTCGCCTACCTCTGAATCACGTCTCTCTACCTCTTCGTCCCAGATAACACCCTTGTCCCTATCCACGTCTTCCAGCCGGCGGTTGTTTAATGGTGATACCTCCGACCCTTCCATCGTGTCGGCCCCTTCTTTCGCGTTCACGTCTTCTGTTCGAAAGGACGGATGTGCATTTGGTAATCTTTTAGATTCACAAACCTTTTGAGTCAGAATAAGCTTAGGTCTTAAATTGTAGCTGCTTTCTTGGTTCATTATTTTTATTTTAGAAATCTCTGATTTTTTTAATCTACCGTATTCTAGATAGTAGGCCGTATTTTTAACTACCATTCTAATAAATAATAGTCTTATTTTTAAATTAATAATAAGGAGTTATTATCCTAGCTTTGGGAAAAGCCGTTACGTTCGGGCGCCAAATTACTACAGCACAAATATTCAAATATTCGATAATAAAATAATAAAACATGGAATATTACAAATAACAAATCAAGATTATTTATTATCAAAAAATATTAGTGATTAGGCTAAAATAACAATTGGTAAAGCAAAGAAAGTCTTAATCTCGGGTAAGGTTAGAGCCGTCTTTTCCCAAAGAAAGTATAAAAATAACACAACGAAATAAATATGATAATAAATAATTGTTCAAACAAGAGAAATTAAATGTACGTAAATATAAAAGATGATAGATGATATGAAGATGAACACAAGATATAAAAATACACACAAGTTTATAATCCAACACAAAAATAACTGTTCACTTATAAAATGTTATTGGATACTCATAAAAAAGAAATTGTCTATAATAATAAGTAATCGTTCTGATTAACTTCAAATGAAAAATATTCTAAATGAGGTTATAAAATATGGAATGATCTCACCAATTTTAAGATCTTCTGATTTATATGGGATCTTTGAATTCAAATATTTATATTTTTTAACACTTATTCTTCATTAAATCTCTTCTTATGATCCTTTAAGTCTGGCCTCTTTTTTATAGGCAAATATTCGTCGTTTTAAATGTAATGTTTCTTTCAAAACGATTTTCACCAGAATAATAATTTTTTTTATGCTTCATTTTGTTGAAGAGAAAATTTCTTTTTCTTCACTATTTCTTTTTCTTTTTAAATGGTAATGAATAAGTGAGCATGTGAAAAAAAAGAAATGTAATGACTTTTAAATTATAATTTTGATATGTTTCTTAGAATCTTAATGAAAATATGATAGTTAATATTGAAGGTATAATTACTTGGATAAAATAGAGAAAATACCGAATAACTCTTTATTATCTTTGTCATTCTATAATTTAGCTTTTATACTCTTTGTCTATTGCCGAAAATAATTATTAGGCTATTTATTTTGTTACTTAAAAAATACAGCTGATTGTATAAATTAATATTATATAAATTCGTGATGATGATTTGTTCATGCCGTGACGATCGCAA
The DNA here is from genome assembly GCA_018207615.1 of Philaenus spumarius. Lineage (NCBI taxonomy): Eukaryota > Metazoa > Arthropoda > Insecta > Hemiptera > Aphrophoridae > Philaenus > Philaenus spumarius. The sequence continues at coordinate 142,064 of JAGFPH010000726.1, forward strand.
TGAGTTTTGTATTTCATAAATGTTTGCCTATCTTTAAACTTTGAATTTCATTTATTTTATAACGCTACCGGATCGATGGATTATTTTAGTTATATATTGAAAAGCAGTGAAATTGTTTTTGATTTAATTAAATAGTGACGGTCGTCGATTCGTTTAGCTGTTTGCGTTCGTATTCCAGACTATTAGGTACCGTTAAATGTCGCGGGCATTCATTCCCGTTCGCAACAGAACTCTTTGTTTTTCCTTGGATTAATTTATTTACTATGTTTTTTGTTTATCAATACTTTGATGTGTTACACCAGGCAATTATGCGAACTAGAAAAATAACTATATTACCTTAAAATAACAATATGCACATAAACGTAATGGATAAGGATGGTAAATATTGCAGTATCAAACAACACCGGGAGTGGCGACGCGTCACCGTCTCGCGCTTATTTAAAAACAATTTCATAATGATGTAATCATTTTATCACAAATCGGTGAATTGAAAAGTTTAGATCAATTCATTGGCTTTCCCGCTGGAAGTTTGTTTATAACCCAAAAATAAAAAAATCCTTGCTTTGTAACCTTTTCATGTCAGTCAGTGATAATTCTCAAATATTGGCCTAGATAAAGTGTGTTATTTAAGTAGTATTTTGTATAAATGATGCATTTCTAATGTGTATCTAATTAATTCGCCTGTGGACTGAGTTGTTTGGAGTGTAGACTACAGTTGATAATTTTATAAGTTATTGGAGCGTTGTTTGTCATATCACTCTCCCAGGGGCGAACCGTGGGTAAATGGCGCCCTGTGCGAAGCATGGTTCCGGCGTCCCATCACGGAGGGGGGGAACTGACGGCAAATATTCGTCGCTAAGTTAAATCCTAATCACAGCATCGAATCTTTATAAAAAAAATGATGACGCCACGAGGAAAGGGTTGGAAGTTGTCTTCCGAAAAATATCAAAGAACCGAAGAAGGAGCTAAACCCAGTAACAAATGAATAATCGACCTCCATCTATCTATTTTGCTGGTTTATTGAATCAATAATTGAGGAGGTAAAATGCAAAACCTCACATGTTCATCAAATCAAAATTTCCAGTAGGAGCAAAAAACGTAGCCTATGTATAATTACCACAACCATATAAACTATGACTGAGTTGCTAAACACATTTTTCCTATGTTCAATGTGAGTAACTGAAGGCTTTCCCCACTAAAAGGCCTCAGGTTTATAAATAATAATGTTTTAATTTTGGACAAGTGAGGTTTTGTTTGAATTGCATGGACATGTGAGCATTTGCTTGGAATAAAGCTTCATTTTGTGTGGTTTTGAATGAAATTATTTTATAAAACATTAAGTTGTGACATAAACTAGAGTTAAGAGAATTTTTTAACAGTATTTTTGAATTAGAAACAAAATAAAATAACAAATGTTCTATTTTTTAAGGTACAGTAAAATAGGTTATCAACGATAAAACACTGATTATTATAAAATAGGAAAAATTACACTTAAGCATTGTTAAAAAGATTATTATTAATAAAACTTAGGCCTACTGTTTGTTTTTTAATAAGTACTTTTTCTTGTAAATTTTGACAGTTTATTAAGTTTTTTTAAATTTAAACATGAAATTTAAAACGACACTAACTACCTGTTGCACAATACAATGTTCTCTGAACATAACCTACAACCAAACACAACAGCTACAGTTTACAAAATGGTGGGTCACGTGACCTGCAAAAACCATTCCTATTGGCTAAATAGCACAAGCGAGGTTTTGCTTGGAACTGGCTGCAAAATAAGTGAGGTTTTGTTTGAAAGCCTAATTTTAAGTATGCATTTTAAGTGTGTTATGTGGGATTTTGATTGAACTTTGTGAGAAATAATAGTGGCTTTTATTAAGTACTATACGAATCAGAGCCTAACTCGATTTTTTTAATTTTTGGACATGTGAGGTTTTGCATTTTACCTCCTCAATTCATTTGAATAATTAGTTATTTTGTGAAAATATGATATCATTGCAGCATTTTAAATATTTAAATTTTTCACTCATTGTAAGCATTAAACATGCTTCTATTTTCAAAGCGGTTCATTAAGATTAATTGATTCTCTTGCCATTTGAGCCTCCAGTATAGTATTATATTGCCCCTTGTATATTAGTGTCCGGATTTGGTCTGGGCAAACTTATGGTAACCCTAGTAATAGGCGACCGCTTCTGTATTCACAACATGGGTGCGATTTACCTCACTTTCGAAATTCAAATAATTGTTAGTCTAATTTACAATTATACAGTTCAATTCTTTGGTTTATTCTCTACATTTTGTTATAATAATATTTCATTTTTGGTCAAAGCATATATTCCTAAATTACATTTCAAACTTGGCATGTTTTGTTAGCAGCCTTGTAGTAGGAACATAAAAACCGTTATTTTCAAAATACCAAATTTGAAATTGATAAATATTTGTACCTATACAGTTCTATTTAGAACTAAATTACAAAACTTTTTACACTTATGAAAAAAATACAAAATGTTTTCTACTTGTTATGTAGGCCTAAAGTCAGGCGTTTACTGGTGCCGGAATGCACCGAAACGCCGTTCCGGTACTGCTTTTTATTATTTTTTTATACGTTTTGTTGTAACGTTGCACTGGACCATCCACTCCCTCAATCTCAATCACATTAATTCAACACTATGTTCATAATTTTACGTCCGCCAATCGAACAATCTCAAGATATACCCACACTACTACACAGCACAGTGCGTTGCGACTAAGCGAGTCAACTACAATAAAGTTTCCCACATTTTAACTCAGCTCGGAATCGAAATGGGACAACTTGGAAGCACCATACATCCTTTTGCCAGTCTGTGCGGCACGACTTTGATGTTCAGCGAGCGCGGCTGTGAACAACTACAAATAAGAGACCAATGATTCAAAGTCGAGGTGGCCGAGAAGTTTAAAAACCAGCGATACTTAACTTTTATATAATAAACTTTTTTGGCATGAAAAAGTAAATATAATACAGTATATTAATGAGATTATTGTAATCAAAATAAGACCAAACATGATATAATTTGGACCACATTTAGTGATTCATGCTTCTCGCGAATAACTCATTTAATTTCACGATTAATTAATTAAATAATAAATATCCCAAATGAGAGGGCAACACGGAATACATACAAACAATGGCTGTACACTGACAAAAGCCGTCACAAAAATACAAGATCGAAAGGCACCCCGAAAGAGAAACATATTTAAACATTGGTAGGTACACTGTCCACACGGCGATTCAGCGTGTGTTTTGTTCTCGTGATAGCGTAAAGCTTGCTTGTGTTTAATTGTTTTTGTATAAGGAAAGTAATTTCTTGATATAATGCATAAAAATTGCTTCGGTTTATAGTCTTTTAACGAGGATTTAAATGTCTGATAAAGGTTATTAACTAAAAAAAAGAGACATTTCACCAAGTTTTTGCTTAAAATGATGTGTCTTTAAAATTTGCAATGTACAAGTACAAAAATAGTTACAGTAGGCTACATATACGTGTGTAGGCCTACTTTTCTTATAAAAAGTAAGCATATTATCTGCACCTTTTAACTCGCCAAATATTTACGTAAAATAGGGGTTTTAGAAGTGAACATTTCAAAAATTTTCCGGGGAGTATTTTCGTTTAGTTCGGCAGCGTTCCGGTACTAGAAAAATTACGAGTAAAGCCCTGCCTGTTGAACTTTTTCCTTTCGTTACTGAACATTTTTTATTTCTTGAGCTTATAACTTTTACAATTTTGTATCAATAAATACGAATTCTTTGGATCTTTCTCTACAAAAAAGGTACAGCACACTTTTGGATTGGGGTTCATTTAATATTTTTGGCGAATTTTAGAACAAAGTTAGTATTGTAACTTGCTAAACAGCGTATACAATTAAAGGTACTAAAATGATATTCTATTTTACCTGCAATCCCCAAGTTCATAATTTTGAGATTGTAATCCAAGCACGTCACCATCTGAGGGTCCAGCTCCAGCATCAGCTGATCCAGAAGCACCACGGAAAAAATGCTTTAGCCTGCTGTTGGTCTTGTTTTTCAATGTCAACCTTTCTTTTTCTATAAAAATTACCCAAAGGCTTTTTTTTTTTTTGTCGACATGTTAATAATTATTGGAACTTACAGTAATGGGTCTACTTCTCATATCGGTCAATAGATTATGCCGATAATGTGGTTACTAAAAAGTTTGATGACTGATTTGAGGAGGTTATATGGAATTGTGTTGTGACAGAGGCTCGGTGGGGGTGAAATATTCCTCCATACCCACCTCACCACTCAGGGCAGCAGAGTGTGGCGCCACACTACGCCGCCCTGTACTCCGCTTCGCAGAAACTATGCAGCTATTTTTAAATACAGACTCGCTGTCGCTCCGCTTCCGTATGCGTCGCACCCCCCAAACCAAACACTTTTAGTTTCCTGCCGCCTCATGCATTTTTGTTGTTATAATATATCGAATCTTAGACAAAAGAATAATTTTCTATTATTCTCCTTATTTTCCAATTACAAGTAGGCCTACCACAATTTTTTTCCTTCGCCATTGCGCCCCGGCGCCCTGTGCGGTGGCACATGCCAAGATCCGCCCCTGCACTCTCCCTTCAAGGTCAGTGCTCTCATAATGGTACCTTTACCCTTCCCTACTTGCTCCTTCATTGTCTGGGTTTGTCTATTTTTAGAACTTAGTCATGTCAAGGCATCAAACTATCTTTCGCTGTCAGTACCGAAAATATTGGTTACGATTGATTAGTAAAAACTTAATTTCTTTCAAAATATTTTACTTTAATTTTAATTCTTTAAAATTAATTTGACTTGCTGTACACTAAATTAATGTCTCCAACTAAATCACAGTATGCCATTGACCTTCATTTGCACAAGTCCACTTGTATTCACGCAGAGGTGTGATGTAGGGAAATCCCATCTTGTATTTCCGAGTGTTTAGCCGATGTGGTATTTATATACAATGTTATTAAATTCGTACAATAATAATTACAGTGCTACAATGTATTAATTTACGAATTTGGCATGTACTTTATTGCTATTTATACAGTATTTTTTATTTTTTTAGCGACTGCGAATAATCAAAACCGCGAATACAAAGTCCGCGAATGTCGAGGGATTACTGTACTTCCAAGTTCCCATAAGCTAAGCACTAATTACACGTGCTAGCCTAATACTGATTGATTCATTTAATAGAAGATCTTTGGGATTGTTTAAAGATTAGTTATTCTTGCAGTATTCCTATCTGAATAGATTATTCTGCAATTAACTTTCAATTGTATTCAAATAAATATAGATAAATAATAGGTGTTGGTTTATAGAAGGAACTTATTCTCTGCAGAAAATGGCAAAATACGCTAAACAAATTATAATGATCTAGCCAAAATAAATGACTTTCTCAATTCTGTTTCCATTCACTAACATTTTGTTCAGTGTTTAAAGACAGTAAAGCATGCAAATAAAATGGTGTCTAAGACTCTACATGGGTGAAGAACAAATCTTCTATAAATTTTACTATATTCATTCGATTGATTTCCCTCTCACTCAATTTTAATTACCATATATTAACAACTGAAAATGCTATCAGATACAAATTTAATAGAATAAATCTTGAACATAAATAGTATGTGTAATTAAATAAACATAATTTTAATAAAATAATCAAAACTGCAATAACCAATTTATAACTTTCTTGATATTTTTGTGCCAAGGTCAACCATGTATTAAATTTATTCAGGTGTGGCATAAACCTTGCAACAGAAAGGTATTTCCCAGTTTCATATTAAATATCCTGGTATTAATATGTAGCTAAAGCAATATGACCAAACTAATCTTATACAAGTTGATTTGATAATTATCTACTTAGACGTAATTTAAAATTAATTCTAATGCAATATTTAACTTATCTATAAAATACATACCACTCACTCATCAAGGTTTCTCCAAATGTATGAAGCGCATTACAATGGAACTTGGCACACAGCTTCCTCTAAGGTCCTAGATGCTCGCTAAGACAAAATTTTGAAAAATTCAACCTCTAAGGTGTTTAAAAATAGTAATATGTGGAGATACAGCCGCACAAAAATTAAAGGAGCAGAATCCAAAATTTAAAGAAATTTGATGTTCAATCATTTTCAAACAGTTCAGAAATTCAAGGTTTCCTAACCTAAACGGGATATTAAGAATTTCTACATAATATTTACTAATTTTTCTATCAATTGCATATGAATTGCTACACGATTAAGTTAATTTCTTAAATTTGTATGAATAAACATATTAAAACTATTTGGGTACAAAAGTAACAGAAAATGTTGGTAATATAGTATTTATTAAAATCAATATTTTACTACAAAACGTTCAAAAAATGATAACTGGTATTAATAGTTGCTTGAAAAGCTAAATAATGAGACAATGTATTTATAAAGTGCCATTTGAATAAGGCTTAGCGGATTTTACCACCTAAAAAGATCTTACAACAAAATATGTCTCAAACTTTTTAAACCAGTATTAAGTGATACAAAACAGATGCACTGCACGAATAGTCGGGTACAAAAACATCAATTTAAAACGGAATGACTTCTTACATAAACATAATGCAAGTTTTGCTATCACAGAGGATAACCATGAAAACTTAAGTATCAGTTAACCGGTTACCTTCCCTCCCCTCCTCTACTACTTATACATGTCCGATCAGCTGACATTACCTAACCTCGACCGGTCCTAGAATGTTCCAGCCACTGCTTGATCTGCTGTGCTACTCAGACCTATTCATCAATTTATTATCACTGTACCTTGATTATCCTTCTCTTTAATTTTGGTTTTAAGCTTTCCTTAAAATTTCTTACCTAGGGTGTTGTCCTTTTGTAAAATTATAGGTTTCCTTTAAGTCTTAATCAAATCTTTTGAACGTTCAGTTAATTTTTTGTTCAAGCTTCTTATATGTTACCACAAAATTTACGGAATTTAACATATAATTAATTTATTACTTTTATTTTCCGTAAAATCTTAACTGTTTTGATATCTACAAATAAAGAAGAAAAGTCTGTGAGTATGTGATGCATGAGTGATCCAATGTGTATGTGTGTTTGTTATGCATGCCTTGATCACTTGACAATTAACAAAAAACATTAAAAAACCACAAATACTTGAACAAATTTAAATATATACACTGTCTGAAATAACAACTTCACATATCACATGATGACTCCGTTACACATGTCATTTCATGGAGGGCAAGTGTACAACTGCGGTCTTGTGCAATCTTATATATGAGATAAGGATGTCCAATCATGATGGTATTGGGTTAACAATTTTATCTCAGGTTGATGGCTGTGTTAAATAATTCATTAGATGAATAATGCAGTTTATCATTTAACATATTAACTGGATCATATTTTGATGCATTATATATTTCAAATTCCTCTAGGGATGACAGTAAACGGTCCTTTCCGAATGTATGAAGAACTTTTAGGTTGTTGTGAACATTGATGTATTTGTGGTCAAAATCAATGAGGTGTTTGGCGAAACTGGATCTCTGTTCAAATAGCGTGGGTCTAGGTAGCTGTTCTTTAAACAGTTTGGTGAAATGAGTTAATAATAAAATGAGTATTTCATGTAAATTAACCCAAGAAAATTCGTATGAAATTAACAGAAATCACCTTTCTTGATTTTCATATGAGCAAACGATTTAACAAGCTCCTTCCTGTCAAATGCGGCAGTCTTTTAAAATTGATAGCCAATTTTTCTAGTGGCTCAAACTTGTTTTCTTTATCTTACTCCATAGATAACTCTTTATTTTTTTTAGTACTCAAAACGTTTGTTCAGAGAAAGCTATGGGTGGCACTGATACAAAAAACACTCTAATATTTTCGTTTCAGAAACTCTAACTGCACCATGTATACGAATGTTATGTGCTTCTAAATGGGATTTGGTCTAAATTGTTCTAAAATGCTGAGAACAATGAGTTAACATTAATGAGTTCTTAATGCTGTCTATTTGATATTCTCATTTCAAGAAATAAGTTTAAGAAATGTTATTCTTTTGGAAATGTTACGGGCATCCTTGTGCACAAATCCGTTTGGGGTTTTACGGGTTGTAGATCCGGCCTGGCTCCTTTTTATATTTCACATTTACTTACTCAAAAGAGAAGGTATTTTTTTTTGAACAATTTGCTTTGAGTTGGCCAGAGTTACTAAAACACATGTTTATACCAAATATGTGTCCGTCTTTAATAGAATATATACTAGAAATGGTTTTGTTTAAATTTAGAATGTGTTTGTTTTTAAGACTGAAGTATATTTAGAATTGACATTTTTACAGACTTTAAATATCATATGAGTGTGTGTATTTTATTCAAATTTATATTTGGTGTTCCAGTAAAACATGATTCATCTTTTGGCTACATACTAAGCAAACTAAATTAAAGGAAATGTATTGAATTGCAAGCAAGATCATTCCGGTGGTAAATGGCATATTATACCATTGAGTTAATTATTGACTCTTATACCTCTTGTCCACCAGGGCCGCCGAGTAGGTTTAGGGGCTAATTAAATCCTTGAGGCCCCCTGACTCGAAGCTAAATGTTGGGTGGGAAGGAAGTGTAACTTTTTTCACTCAATAGTTAGTACTAAAATTTTTTAAATAATATTGTACACGTAGACAGTAGTAGTAGATACTAATATTAGAAATTAATGAAAATAATTGCCTATATTGAAAAATAAAAGGAAAATGATAAGCGATATGCCTTTACAACCTTCGAGCTTGATTTAATTTATAAAGGTACTGTATTCTATATTTGTATTACAAACCACGCATAAAAATAAATCTGTCCGGGTAACTTAAAAATCCCACTTTATAATTTCCACTTAGTTATTTTTCCTTTTGGAGAAATATTTCTATTTTGAACTCAGTTACATATATCAAGTTATTGTGGGTTTCTTACAAATATTTTTAAACTAATGCATTATTGAAAAAAGTAAATTGACTGTTAAATCAACATATTCATTGTTTTCAATTTTTGAATTATTTTAAAATCCAGGGGCCCCCGACATCGGGGGCCTGGGGCAATATGCCTCTTTTGCCCCCCCCCCCTCGGCAGACCTGTTGTCCACTCTGAATAAGTGGATTTTACACAACCTCATCCATTTTAAAAATACTAACTTAATTCAATAAAAAATAAAGGACTTCTTAATATCAATTCCCTAAAATGCTACTAGAAAGCAGTAAAAGCCACATTCTGAGGCTACTTCATTCATGAGGTACCAAATATCGCTCCAATGCTATAATTCCATAACGACATTCGGTCCCTTTTCCCAATAATGGCAGACCTTTACAAAAATACATTTGTAACATCAATAATTCTTGTTGGTGAACATATAAACACTAATTTCGGATAAAATAAGAATTTTATTACAAAAATAACAAAGAACCAAAAATGGCCAAAATTGACGTGTTTAGGTTTTTTGCGTCTCACGCAAAATTTTGTTCCCAAAAAATGGTCCCTTTTAGTTTTCCGCATCACATATATAGTTAAAAGTAACTTCAAGTGTATTTGAAAAATATATAAAATGTGCAAATAAAATTGGTAGACAAGACTGAGTCTTTGTTCCAACGTGAATCCAATACGGCTGAGGTGCAGGAAAGCCTCAGGACAGCTCATAGATCGTTAGCAAGATGTAGCCTACTACTTTCGTTCTTTCATCAGCTTTCTTGTTGTAATGTTTCTCTAGGATCGTGAATCCAATACGGCGGAGGTGCAGGAAAGCCTCAAGACAGCTCATAGATCGTTAGCGCACCAAACAAATCTGGTTCAAGAATGGCCCACAAATGGTTGCCACTAATTTATTCTGAAAAATTTTAATTATAAAAAATCAGTACTAGTTGTTGGACTTCTGTTCAAGTCATGCATTTACTTTGAAATAAACTTTATTAGCTTTTTAATATATCCATGGTGTATTTTTTTCAGCAATTACAATCTCCTTTTTTTATATTAATTTTAAGATCTTGACATAAAAATTTTTTTTACATAGTTTTCATTAAAAATTATGTTATTTAATTGAATGTTACCATACGTATATGTATAAAAAATTGTCTTATATAAATTATATTAAACTTATTCATCATTCTATAAATAAAACCTCTTTCTGGAATCAAAACTTAAATAAAGTTGGGAATAATTAATAACTTAAAATGTTTTAATTGTGTCAATTCAACTTCCGATCTTAGTGTCTGTTTAATATTTTTCAGCCTGTCAAATGACAATCTCAACTTCAATTAGAGATTTAAAATATCGGTAAGTGACAGATTCATATTTTACATCACTAGTTCTTCTCCAATGCTTGGACAGTTCACTTACCATTCCAGAGTAATTTCCCGTTTTGTCATTTTTTAAGTTTGCAGCCTGAGATTCACATTGTTTTTTGTCAAAATTTCAATAATTTTCTTCTTCTTCTTAGAGCACATTTTATCGTTGTTCCAAACAAGTAGGAAAGCGGTGTTCCTTTCTAAATCTTCTAAATCGACAACACTTGAAGCATTTTCAGGTAGAAGCTTTTGAATAATTTCTGCTTCACATTCTCCTAACACAGCATAGTTGTAATGTGCTGCCGCTTTGCAAGCCGTTTACAAACAATTTATTAATAGAAAA
>JAGFPH010000726.1:192317-218301 GCA_018207615.1 Philaenus spumarius
TATAAAAACCGATTTTTCCCGCCTTACAACGGCTAATATCCGTTGTAGCTACCCCTCTGAAAATATCTGATTTCTAAGTTCACGCAGAAATCCAAGATATCTAAAAACCCCCTCCCTATACTGTGAAAAACATCAACAAATCCCTTTTGGTTCAATTTACTCTCCACCCCCGCTTCCTTCTATACTTGTCTATTTGCCTTCGCCTTTTTTAACTACAAGACCTTTTTTAATTTACTATTATCTAACAAGTACAAATCCATTTCTCTCCACTTTGGAGTAATCAAGCTGAAACCTCTACATTAACATACATTCATATTATTCAATACGATTTTAATCTAGCTTCAACTGCAAGCTTAATATCTGCTAAAAAACATACAATATTTTACATTTCAATATATCTCGTTGTATTGTCTTAACTCCATTTGGGAGTTTTCTGTCCACTGAAAATCACATACATGTCCACTTAGTTTATTTCATCAATATGTCTATTTACAGGGAACTCTAAATATTGCCTGATAAAAATTGAATTTACTTACAATTACTATTGTACTGGATTTGAGATATAACCTAATTTACTATTTCTATACTTGAGTTTAACCCTTTTCCTGCGTTTTTTTATTTTAATTAATGAATTTACATTTACTTGTTTTACCATTGAGATATTTTAACCGTTTGCGTTCACCTTTCCTTTCTAAGGCTAGTGTTTATATGTTTAAACACTCCCCTCCAAGCGCTTTATGTTTTGTATGCCCTGCACTAATTCGTATCACATCTGACTTTAGGTTCTCCCCTCCACTCTACTTTACATTAGGCCTCCTTGTATCGTTATGAACTCTGACAGTCTATGTAGAATTATCGCTTCCCTTTCTCTGCTGGGCTTGTTTATTTACATTGGCGGTCATTAACTCGGAACATCTGTTTAGGCTACTATGCGTTAGGTTTATTTACAACTTATATCTACTATTTACATTATTTAGGCCAACTTACAATTAGGCTATTACATCTCAATGTTTTTTGGTTCCCTTGGTACTTCTGTGAATTTTATTGCTTAGACCTTTGCCTTCCCTTCCTTCCAGACAGTCTGTCACCAATCTCCCTTTGTTTTCGCTCGGTCTACTTTTATACCGGCTGTGTTTACGAACAAAAACTTTCTCTGTACCGTTATAATTTACTGTTAGGTCTACAGCTGATTTCTTAAATTTAACTTTATTCGAGCTTAGTGTTCTACCAACATTTGGAGTGTTATGGTTTCTGTTTATTCCTCCGATTGAATTACGTTTATTATAGTTAAAGTTCCTATTATACTTTGTATTAGGACTACAGTGTTTATTGGTGCGTGAGTTTGGTGCAGTGATATTTATGTTACAACGTTCAGTTCGTTTTGGATTTTCGAAAAATAGCCTCTCTCCGCAATTATTTGCCGCCTGTGTGTTTGGAATCTTAACCTCTGCACACTTTAAATCGATTTTACTTTTATTCATTTTTAATATTCGCGAATGTTCATCGTTTGTTTCTTTTGAACAATTTTTTCCGATGACATTTTTATTTAAAAATTTTACTTTTTGGCTTTGGGAAAGTTGCATTTCCTTTGATACAATTTTCCTGTCCCTATTACCTAACTTCGGTCTATTTTCGATAACCTGAACGTTTTCTACGCCTAACTTTATCCCCTGACCTTTTTCTTCCTCTCCTACGCTACTCCCCACTGAAGTTTGTTCCGTACAACCTTTAACTTCGCTTATACTGTTTTGATTACTTATAATTTCTTTTACCTGACTTGAATTTACTGTTTCTTTATTTATTATTGAACTTTCTTTATATGGTTGGTTTGGTGTCAACCCTTTAAAATTTTTTCCATGATACCGTGACGTTAGGCTGAAACATTTTCCCTTAATTTCCTTTATCGCCTGCTTTCTGTCTATGAATGGTAACTGGATAGTTTTCTCCCCTACATTTAATATGATAAATCGTTTATCCATATTAATGTCTGCTTGCATTTCATATAAGAAATCGCAACCCAATATTACACGTGATTTCAACCCTTTTACGACTAATAGTTTTACTTCTACGGTTTCTGACGCTAATTGTATTTTAATCATTATTTGCCTAGTTACTTTTTGTACTCGACCTTTTAATGCTGTTACAATTTCAATGTTAGACGCCGGTAACTCCATAATTTCTACATATTCCGCCTTCAATTGCTCTAGGTAATCGAATTGTATTACACTCATTTCGGCCGCTGTATCTATTTCTATGGCCGCCGGATTATGCCCTATCTTCGCGTAAATAGTAGGAATATCTTCAATGACTACTTCTTGAATACTTTTTTCCCCTTTATTACTTAATAGATCATCCCTAAGGTTGTAATGTATCCGGTTAACAAGTTTATTCTTAGAAATTACTTCACCGCTACTGTCGTAACTCTTCGTCGTGGGTTCTATCCTAGCTTGTGCCTTATCTTTTTTCATTTTAAAATTTTTTAATCTATTATTATTTTTAATCAAATTTCTTGTATATTTTTTATCTACAGCTCGCTCGTTCCGAAATTCCGTTAATCCTTCGCAAGCCTCACTTCTTAGTTTTTTGGCCGTTGATTTTGATTGGGTTTTGACGGAGAAGGTCTTTTGGAACTTGGGTGTGCGGTATTGTTAGGGTTTTGAACATAGGATCGTTGGGAAGGTGGGTTATTATAGGTTTGGTTAGGCCTACTAGAATTTATTGTATTATTTATATTCCGGTTCCCTCTTCGGGCTTCGTCCATCATATCTATTTGATTTAGAAAATTTATAGCGTCTTTAATCGTTTCGCTTGGCTTTCCCATGCATGCTAACTTTATCTGATCATTAAAATGTTGTAAAATGGTAAATACTAAGAAACCTTCCGGGAGCTGCGGTTCTAAGTCGCTGGCTTGATTTACAATCCGACAAAAATAATCGGTCCGGCTTATATTATTTGGTTCAAAATATTTTCCATTCTCGATTTTATTTCTCACAATTTTTTGTTTTTGTAATGACCAATAGTTCGCTAAAAAAGCTGCGCGAAATTCTACATATGTACTTGTGGCCGTTTTCATAACCGTCCACCATTCTTTTGCCGATCCGAAAAGATGACGTTCCGCCATTTTTAACTTCTCCGGCTCTCCTAAAAACGGGTTTAATTCCTCCATTAAATTTTCCAGCTCCCTTATAAAAGTTCTCGGACGCTCCCTTGAGTTTCCCCAAAATTCTAGTTTTACCGCCTCGCTTTCGTACCTAGGTGCTATTTGCATCACCGTTCTGCCTATTGTCCCTTGACTACCAATTTCCCCTAACTTCTGTTCTATTTTCGCAACTCTCTTATCTACAACCGCAAATTTTTGATCATTGAGTTTATTTGTATCCCTACTCGCACTTTCTAATACTTGAATTGTCCCAGGAATATCTTCAATTTTTTCCGCCACTCTATTATTTTGTTCTATGCACCTACGCGTTTCCTGGTTCAAATCCTCTTTAATTTCGCCGATTTTTCCGGATATCAACTCATACAATTCTTTCTGATCTCTTTCCCTTTGAGCTTTCTCTTCTTCTTTCTCTTGTTGTAGACGATTTTTTTCTAACTCCTTTTCTTCCCGGATTTTTTCATCCTTAAGCCGCCTTCGCTCCTCCTTACGTTCCCTCTCTTCTACTTCTTTCATTTCGGCAAGTTTTCTTTCTTCTTCTTTTTCTTTTTTCGCCTCCTCCTTGTCTTTTTTATAACTTTCAAAAAAATCTTTCAACTCTTTGCTAGCCATGTTTATTTTCTTTGTTTATTTGTCGCGGATAAAATCTCTCAATAAAATTGTATTTACTTTTATACCCCTTTAAAATACTATTCAATACCCTAATTTAACCCGATTTACCACGACAAAATTTTATTTTATTTGTTTTATATTACTCCCCCTCTAACTCACGAAATCTTCACGAACCCAGGAAAATTTTTAAACACTCAAGAATAGCCGTAGTATAACACAATGCATAGAAATATTCTTAATCTAACACAACAATGTAAAGCACAAATAATAGTTATGACTGTTCAAGACTAAATTTAACCTTTAGTTAAATTTTCGCCTTCCACTTATGGGCGCCAATTATACAACGAACCCCACGTTGGCTGCTCCAATTATACAACGGAACAATTCAACGTGTTCTGCCCCACGTTCGGGAGCCAATTAAACAACGTATAATCGCGTGCTGACGTTCTTTTGTTGTATAATAAGTTACAACACCTACTGGAAGCCTTTAGCCAAAATTTTATCTTTAGCTTAGGTGATGCAACTGGGTGTCTGATAGCTATTTCTATAAGTATTTCGACTGACTCTAACACTTTAAAATAGCTTCCAGAAATTAATAAGTTTACTAGCTCTGAATTTAATTTACGAGAACTCTTGATTATTTTTGATCTCAGGGAAGTGAGAACAGTGGAACAGCCCTTATAACTTACCTTATTTGTGCTTTGATTATTTCTACAGCTAAACACATTTATTTGACTATTTCTAATAAAGGAAAATCTCATGAATGGATAACCATATAACAGGTAATTGATTACTCTCAGTATTTCAGTATAAAAATTTATAATTAATTTATTCAAAATTCAAAATCAAAACCTTTTCAAAATTAAACATAAACAACTCGCTTTTCTCACCATCTGCTTGTACATATAATTTCTATCAAATATTAATGTTAAACCTATAATTCTAATTTCTAATAGGCTTGGCAGACAGTCTAATTTTATAATCAATTTAATTTTAATTTATTTGAATTTAATTTATTTACATTTAACTTTAGGGAATATTGAATTTACATTTATTTAATTTATGATTTGAATTTAATTTGAAACTAACCTATCTCAACCAGTACTTTAAATATTTTTATTGAATTTACTCAGGCAATTAATTAAAATGGGGGACAACGTATTCTCGTTTACACAGACCTTAATTCAGCGTTTTTCACCTCCGGTTTTCCGTGATGGATGCCGCTATGTTGATGGGCTGGTGTTGTAGCTGCTAGGATGCTGTGTCTGGTAGCCTGGATTTTCTGATTTAAAGTTGTTGGGTTGTTATGATGGCTACAGATGTACTTGAAGAGCAGATCTGGTAGAATCTAGTAGAGTTACAGTTGATCCTATTTCTTCCTTGGTTCGTGAGAAGTGAAGTTCCGTTTAGAAGATCATGTCCTGAAGGATTGCCTATGTCGTCTCAGTATCGCCAAATAGAGTTATTTTTGCATTAACTCATTTGGATAGGCCGTAGAGTTGCTCCTGAAGAACTACTTCTGACTTGTAGTTTATATTTAAAAGTTATTTAAGTTTAACGAAGAAAAAATATTTGCTGCAGAGTGACGTGAAGTCTACGTTCGTAACAATTTGAATCTAGAGTGAGTCTTAGAGCGAGTCCGAGAGAGTGAGCGATTCCGAGAGAGTAAGCCCGTGGATTTTTCGCGTTCAATCCTTTATACACTTCGTGACGTCATTTCTTACATGCCCTTTCTATCATTTTTTCACTAAGCCAATTTTTCTTTTGTACAAACTTTTTTGGTCTTGAAATGTGTCTAAATTTGCCCTGGTTAATTTTATCTGATTTTCTTCTTTTCTTTTCTTTCCATTTTCCTGGAAAACACCAATTTCCCTGGTTAATCCGGTTGCTCGTTGACGCCCCTTTCTGTAATCGCGGCTGCATCCCTTCCACTTTGACCATTGAAACTTACTTGTTTTTGATTTCCCGCTGTATCTTTTTTTCCTTTTAAGTTTTCCTTAATTTTCTTTTTGTACATTTTCCAGATTGTTCTTGGCTATCCGTACGTTTTTGAATCGTGTCTGTACTGTGATTTTTACGCGTGCGCGGCACGTCTACGTTTTTCCGCGACTGTCTTTCGCGTTCAAAGTCTTTTTTGTTTGTTTACGCCGATTGTCTTTAACACCTGTACAGTTCTAACACTTTTCACCATTTTTACTTATTTTTTCTCTTCTGGGACTTAGCCTACAATCGCAAAAAAGTTCTTTGGGGGTTTTTTATTTACTACGCGAAAAATATTTAAGTTACTGGTTTCCTACCGATACAATGTTAATCTAACCCTAAATCTCTTTACTTTATTATTATTTAAAATTCAAAAATTCAACTTTTACTACTTTAAAAGGCGTGAAAACTCTCACCATTTTATCTTAATTTAATTTTACTTTTTGTTCCCTTTTTTACACAGAACTATTCATTCTCTAATAACTCTTGTGAGTGAAAACCTTTGATTTTAATTATTTCTCCCTTTTTAGGGTGTGTGAAATTTGACACTTAAGCTAACTTTTTTATTTTCAATAATTTGACTTTTTCTTATTTAACCTTTTGTTTTTGTCTACTTATGTAGATTCCAAAAATGTCTGACTTTTTCAGTTTCGAGTTAAATTGAACTTTTCCCTTAACTTTAACCCCTGTTTACTTTGGTAGTGTTACCTTTTATGATTTGAAATTCACACGGCCGTAACTCACGCGTTTAGCGCTACGTATTAAACCATGAAAACCACAAATGCATAAAATTCCTGGATTCCTTTATTCCCCTAAAACTCAGCTACTTTCAGGCTAAGTCAGATTTCCTTTCTTGACATGTCCTAGATCAAGGTTCATCTTGGGAGATAAGCCTTGCTCTGATTTAACTTGTATTTTAGACTAACAATTGACACTCACCGAAGTCCGGCCTTGAAAACATCGAATTTTATAATTTAATATAAAAACCGATTTTTCCCGCCTTACAACGGCTAATATCCGTTGTAATATATATATATATATTTATATCAATTATTATATAAATTATTATACAGGGTGATTTTTAAGTATGGAAACGGGTCTGTATGCGTAATTAAGACGTACTTGGCGAAAGAAGGTTATGCCGATCTGCATAGTTTTAAAAATAAACATTTTGGTGGTTCTGGAATGTTTGTCCCTTTATGTTTTTAAATGGGTTGGTGGTCATGTGACACGTCATTTCAATGTGACATTTCTGACACGTCATTTCAATGTGACATTTCTGACACGTCATTTCAATGTGACATTTCAAGAAAAAAAAAAACATGGCGTAATTCGTTTTTCAATTTTCAATAGATGCCTTCGTTTTCGATCTATAAGCAATCAAAGTTGCAATTTTGGGAAAATTGTGATAGCAATAAAAAAGGTAGAACACACTGATTCAATCATAAAGTATCTAATAACTAAGTTTAAACGGTGGTAAGACATGATAATAATAATAAATTAATAATAATAAATGAACAATAGGCCTACAACAACATAATAACAAGCTGGTATCACTTTCAAAACAAAAAGAAACTTCCAGTCTTTACATCACACTTAATTTTTTAAATATTATTAATTACTATAATACTTACAGTCTGGTAGGGACGGATAGGTGGTAGATCCTTTTTTGTATTATTGCGAGTAGGACTGCGGGAAAGATATTTAGTTGTATCTAAAATTTAAACAAGTCGGTTAAAATTTAACAAACCAATAATTATTATTTCTATGAAAAATATCGACAAATCCGTTATAAAATCAGAAACCATTTTTTTGCTTCTAAAACTGCTATTTATATATCATTTTTAAGCGTTGAACAAAAATTCATAATGTATGCATACCTGCCAACTTTGAAAAATCAGAATCAGTATAAACTACGCGCCAGTAATTTTGACCCTTTTTTACGACACAACAATGTATATAGCCATTATAACATGATATCAGATTAATTCAGAGACAGTTAGTATTAAAATGGCTCAACTAAAAATTAGGATCACTTAGGAAGCAGTAATTTCATTTAATGGAATAATTCTTTCGGCAATATATAATGGTACAAAATACCATCACATAACCTCATCAGATTCAAACTCAAATTGTAAAATTTGAGTGTACAAATTAAAATGTACAAATTAAATGTGTACAAATTAAAGTGTAGGCCTAGCCTCAAATGAAAGGTAAACAAACACAACAAACCTGTTCAGATGCCAATATTAACATAACCTAATTTAGGCACATCTAAATCAAAAACGTACTAAACAAAAAACTACACCACACCAATAAATTCACACTGGAGATTATTTATATGTATATTTAGTATTTATTCAAAAGATAAACAAACACAACACCATTATAGTAATCCATGTAACAGAGAAACTGATGTTCAAATATGTAAACAGTCACCAACTATGGGCAAATACAAAGCAAGGCCTAGATTAAAATAAGTAACCAATATATTATGTAACGATCTTATACTTCGAACACAAACAAAATTTACACTTTATTACCAAGATAGTAATGCAAAACATCCTAGAATTATTTATAATGTATTAATGTTATTGTAAATAGAACTGTATCAAAATTATTAAACTAAGCAGATGTAAATAAGAATCATGACCGATAGCCTCGAACCCAGAGTCAATTTATTATGTCGGGTTAGAAATAAATTCTCTTTTAAATACATACACAATGTTTGTACACCAAATGCACAAACAAGTTATAAAAATAATTAAAGTATCAAATATATAAAAACTACAACAGCAAAAGTGAAATACGGACTAGCATATAATCTCGAACCCAGAGGGATTACCAGCTATAGGCAAGCTGGGATGCGCGGCCAGGAACAGTTCGGTCTGCGCCGATCGCACCAAGGAGTGGCAAAGCAAGTTGCCGGAAGACATTTTGAATTTCCATGGGAGTGGAAAAGTGAACCCCACGATGTTCAATTTGAAGAAGATAGCGTCGTTTTAGTTAGTTGGCGTCAGTTCGTTATAAGCCTAAGTTGACTTAACGTTTTTAATACACTAATCAATTATCTGGACATCTTCAAAAATTAAATCAAATTATTAATTGAAAATTTTGTTATAAATTATGTTAAATTCATTCTCAAATGCGTCAAGTAAAATAAAGATTGTTCATGCTGCACGAGTTGCCTGACCCCGAGATCATAAATTCTAAATCTAATATAAACAAACCATTATTATGTGTATCAATGATTGTATATTCAAATTTTAAGACAATTGATAAATAAAAGAAAGTGAATCTTGTTGCTCTACCAAAACGTATCTGTCTATTTTATTGTAATTTAGATCCAATAGAATATAATAGAATAAATTTAGTAAGAAAATTATTCTAAATTGGTACAACCAACTTGTTGATGATTGAAAATATATATTACATAATTACTAGTGTAGTAATAGTATTATAAATAATTATGTCAATTCAACTAACCTTTACATAACCTTTTTATAAACATGCATTAATACAAGTTTTAATAAGTTTTAGAGTGATACACAAAGGCTAGAGTAAAATGTATAAAAACTTAATATTATTCTAGCTGCTTTTCAAATCAATGAATATGAATAAAATATTATTTTCAAATATATACACACTATACTATTTTTAAAAACCCATCTGAAAGAACTTAATACAAACAAAAAGAAGAAACATTTTTCAAATAACCCATAACTAACTACACAAACCAACTTTCCTCTATGTATAAAAATAACGGTACCAGGAACTGGCACATACTTTCTCACAAACACATTTAAATTACTAAACAGATTTACTGTGACTTGTAGGGTGGAGTAGGAGAGTTTTTTTATTAAAGTTGGAGATTAACTAATAAATATTATTATTATTATCTAGAGAGAAAACTATTCGATCGATTTCAAAAAAATTTGCACCAAACACGTCAATTAGAGTTTTATAGATGCACGTAAAAAGGTTTTGAAAAATTTTGAAAAACAACCCGCTGTATGGCCAAAAAACCCCCAAAAATCAAATCAGCTATTGTTATTATTATTAGCTAAACGAGAATTTTTAGAAAGAGCAGGTTTTTGTATATGGTAGGGCAAATTAAAGGCTACAAATAAGCCAAATTTTATCAAAACCGTTAAAGCCGTTTTTTTTATAAAAAAATAATAACTGATTTTTTGGCCAAAAAGGGGGTTGTTTTTCAAAATTGTTCAAAACCCTTTTTCGTGCACCTATACAGGCCTACTGGACATGTCTGGTGCAAATTTGGTTGAAATAGATAGAATAGTTTTCTCTCTAGCTTTGTATACTTTTATTAAAGTTGGAGATTAACTAATAAATATTATTATTATTATCTAGAGAGAAAACTATTCGATCGATTTCGAACAAACTTGCACCAAACACGTCAATTAGGTCTTTATACATGCACGTAAATAGGTTTTGAAAACTTTTGAAAAACAACCCCCTTTATGGCCAAAAAAACCCCCAAAAATCAGTTATTATTATTATTATTACCTAAACGAGAATTTTTAGAAAGATGCGGGTTTTTGCATATGGTAGGGAACATTAAAGGCTACAAATAAGCCAAATTTTATCAAAATCGTTAAAGCCGTTTTTTTATAAAAAAATAATAACTGATTTTTTGGGGGTTTTTTTGCGAAAAAGGGGGTTGATTTTTAAAAAATTTTCAAAACCATTTTTGGTGCATCTATACAGGCCTACTTGACATGTCCGGTGCAAATTTGTTTGAAATCGATCAAATAGTTTTCGCTCTAGCTTTGTATACATACATACAGACAGACATTTTGTAAAAACCACTTTTTTGGACTCAGGGGGTCCTAAAACGGATATTTCCACAAAAATCTCAACATCGATTTTTTTTGCGATCACTATACTTTCTCTATACTATAATAGTTATAGTGAGAAAGTAAAATGTTCTTGGGTTGTCTTAATGGTTGGCAATATAATTTTAGATAGGCTAGTAAGTTCAATACACATTTCATAACTAGATCCCTATTAATGAACATTGTTAGTACAATTGAATATAGAAAATAAATACAGCCACAGATAGGTGATATAATTTTTTGAGTAGTAGGCCCCTATACAAGTTCACTTTTAAGAAATAAGATCAACTAAGAACTTAGGACTACTTGCTACTTTGGTTAAATTGCTACAGTAGAACATTAACTTGTTGTTAGTTTACTGTAAAAATCTTACTTTTAAAAGTTAAAGGCTGCAAAAAGTATAAAATGAATGAAATGAAGTTTAATAAGATCCAAAATAGAATAGCCTATTGTTCTTTTTTGAATGGTCATGCAGCAGTTAATATCCTTGTCTTGTTGTAAGAAATTATAAATAATATGGGAACGTTTATGAGAGTATTAAAAATGTCAGTTAACTTTATATGCATATTTCTTAAAATATATAATTTGGTTGCTAAAAACTATTTGTGTGAGCCAAAAATATCTAGGCTACATATTATGATTATTTTTATAATTGGATAAAATGAAAGCCGTTTAGTCTATGCCTATGAATATTAAATCATTTTGACAAGCTGCTGGACCAATGATAAGGTAATTTCTAAAGTTCCAA
Organism: Philaenus spumarius; assembly: GCA_018207615.1. Taxonomy (NCBI): domain Eukaryota; kingdom Metazoa; phylum Arthropoda; class Insecta; order Hemiptera; family Aphrophoridae; genus Philaenus; species Philaenus spumarius. The sequence continues at coordinate 203,671 of JAGFPH010000726.1, forward strand.
TGTCCTAAATAAATAAACTTAAAAAGTTAGATAGCATTAAGAATTAGGCACAAAGGATTGAAACAGATGCCCGAATACTATTTGTGCCAATTTTATGAACTATCGTTGTTGAAATACTATTACAATGACGAATGTACGCAAAAGAATACGACGTCCGAATATTATTAACGCTAATTTTATAAAACGCCGGTATTAAAACGCAATTTAATATACAACAGCGTATGTCTCCGAAAAAATTGATGCCCGAATACAATTTATGAACTTAAAATTATTGAAATATTAATTATTTAAAATACAATGACAAATGTCTGAAAAAAATAATACGAAGTCCGAATATTATTAGCTCTAATTTCATAAAACGCAATTTAATATACAACAGCGTATGTCCGCCAAAAAATCGATGCCCGAATACAATTTATGAACTTAAAATTATTGAAATATTATTTAAAATACAATGATAAATGTCCGAAAAAAAGAATACGAAGTCCGAATATTATTAGCTCTAATTTCATAAAACGCAATTTAATATACAACAGCGTATGTCCGCGAAAAACCTATACTCCCGAGAACAATAATTTGTAATTATTTCTATCAAATACCGGCATTAAAATTAAATTTTAATTTGAATTACAACCGCTAAGGTCCGCTAAAAGGTTATTTAGATGACACTTGTAAAATTCGGAAAAAGTGGAAATTAAATGTCACTATTTGCGGGAATGAATAACAAGTAAAACAAAGACACTTCGTCGAGACTCCCACAGAAAACATAAATCACAGGTAACTTTTAATCCCGAAAATATTCAAAATGTTTTACCCGAACTAAAACAAATAGAATTATTATTCTAAAATAATTTTGATATCGATCTATATTTATCCACTTGGTTAACCTTGATTTTCTTTACTATAATTTCGGCTCCGAGTGCATTCGAACATTTGCAATTTTCTGATTTCAAGAGAGCGTTTGCAACTGTTACATCTGGATCGGTATCGTGTTATTGTTACGCCAAAGCAAAACTTAGAATCAAGACGTCTCTGCAGAATGGAGACGGTCTTGACAAATGTAATGCGTACTGCGTATCTATGATACATCACTGTTCTTAGCGCATGCGCATTAAAAAAAGGGATGTTTTTTTTCGTATCACTTCTCACGTTCTCACAGATTCCGTGCGTCTAATATGCAAAAGACGTTGTAAACCAAATAAAAAGTTTTAATAAATGTCGATAGCAACTCAAATTGAGTAAGTATAACAAATAAAATAAAGAACATTTGTGTTTACTTTCTTACTATACTATCGTATAGAGAAAGTATAGTGATCGCAAAAAAAATCGATGTTGAGATTTTTGCGGAAATATCCGTTTTGGGACCCCCTGAGTCCAAAAAAGTGTTTTTTACAAAATGTCTGTCTGTATGTATACAAAGCTAGAGAGAAAACTATTCGATCGATTTCAACCAAATTTGCACCAGACATGTCCAGTACGCCTGAATAGATGCACGAAAAAGGGTTTTGAACAATTTTGAAAAATAAACCCCTTTTTGGTAAAAAACCCCCAAAAAATCAGTTATTTTTTTATAAAAAAACAGCTCTAACGATTTTGATCAAATGTGGCTTATTTGTAGCCTTTAATGTGCCCTACAATAGACAAAAACCCGCATTTTTCTAAAAATTCTCGTTTAGCTAATAATAATAATAATAACTGATTTTTGGGGGTTTTTTGGCCATAAAGCGGGGTTGTTTTTCAAAACCTTTTTTACGTGCATCTATAAAGACCTAATTGACGTGTTTGGTGCAAATTTGTTCGAAATCGATCGAATAGTTTTCTCTCTAGATAATAATAATAATATTTATTAGTTAATCTCCAACTTTAATAAAAAAAACTCTCCTACCCCACCCTACAAGTCACAGTGAATCTGTTTAGTAATTTAAATGTGTTTGTGAGAAAGTAAGTGCCAGTTCCTGTAGGGGGAGGCAGGGGAGCATTGACCATAGGGGAGGTTTGACCCACATTTGAATTTCCCGCTCTAAAGCTGGCTAGGACTGATTTCATACTGTCACATGTTATAATTGGAGGGAAACTACACTGTGCTAGTAGATGAAAGCAAGACATCACATTGTTTGGTTGTTCTGAATATTTGAAGATTTTTAGCAGTTTTCATGTAAGTATTTGCCTTTATCTGTAAGAATATATCACTAGAAGTATTAAAGATAGCCTTTAGTTTAAGTTTTCAGTTTGAAGACAATATAATTCTCTTTAAAACAGTATAGTTATAAGTTACCTAACCTCAAATATTAGAAACTTAGAAAAGAAAAACAAAAAAATGTGCACTTTGGGAGCCTTGACCCACTTGGCATTAGGGAGGTTTGACCATATGGTCAACCCTCCCGTATGGAGTTTTGAACACATGGCTAAACCTCGTTTTAATTAATTTTGGATCACCTTTTTAAAGATGTGTTTTTCAATCATCCTGTAAGCAATATTATGATTGTATCAACACTAAACATGATTTTATTTAGGCCCACACTATTCATCTTGATATAAATGAATAGGTCTATGACTAATAGACTCAATGTCTAAAACATTTGCCCTAAAACTTGGCACTAATAACAAGGTAATATTTTCAGCTTTATATTGTTTTTTTATAAATTAAAATAATTAATATTATCTTTGTAAGTCAATCTTAATCCCCATGCATCTTAGATGTATTGGATATTTTGAATTTATAATCTTACAAAGACTGGATAAAATTACTTGTATCCAAAATGTATAAATCAACTACTGTTGGAGGTGATAATAGTGGGATTACTTTGATAAGATTCATCCTTTTCACTTAGACCAAAATAACTAATAGCCTAACGTATTTTTTGTTTCAGAATGCCATTTTTTTGGAAACCGAAGGAAGGCAGTAAGAAGAGAACAAAGCATTCTCCAGAACACATGCGGGCCGCAGTGCTCAGTGTAGTGAATGAACAAAGTTCTATTCGAGCTACAGCAAAACTCTATAACATAGATAGAAAAACTTTAGAAAGATATGTGACAAAATATCGATTAAGTGAAAATAAAAATGAAATTTCATTTAAACCTAATTATAAAACTGGGCAAGTCTTTAGTGACCAATTAGAACTGATGTTAGCAGATTACTTAAAACTAGCAGCAAAGCTTCACTACGGTCTAAGTCAGAAAACCATAAGAACTTTTGCATATGAATTTGGACATGCAAATAACATAAAAATGCCTGATAACTGGGAGTTGAAAAACAAGGCTTCATATGATTGGGTACGTGGTTTTATGCATCGCAACCCGAGATTATCACTTCGCACTCCACGCTCAACAAGCCTAAGTAGAGCAACCGCATTTAACAGAAGTACCGTTGGAGACTTTTTCAATAACCTCAAGTTGCTCATGACTAAACACAAATTTGAGGCTCATTCAATTTATAACATAGATGAAACTGGAGTGACCACTGTACATCAACCAGGAAGAATCATTGCAGAGAAAAACTCCAAAGAAGTGTCTAAAGTGACATCCGCAGAGAGAGGCACTTTAGTAACTGTCTGTTGTGCGATATCAGCAATTGGAAATACTGTACCTCCATTTTTTGTGTATCCTAGGGTTCGAGTCAAGGACACAATGACCAAAGGCGCTCCACCAGGGTCTGTTGCAGCTGCCAACCCCAGTGGCTGGATGATTGGGGATAATTTTGAGTTATATTTGGACCATTTCATCAAATATGTAAAATGCAGTCAAGATTCCCCTGTTCTTGCAGTTTTGGACAATCACGATTCACACATAACACCGGCTGGGATTCAGAAATGCAAAAGTAATGGGGTCTTCTTACTAACTATTCCCCCGCATACAAGCCACAAACTACAGCCTCTAGATCGTGGTGTATTTGGGCCTTTTAAGACATATTTTAATCAAGCGGCTGACAATTTTATGGTCAATCATCCAGGGAAGCCTATATCTATTTATGATATACCCGAACTTGTTGCAGTAGCATTCTTCAAAGCCATGACCCCACAAAATATCATTAAAGGGTTTCAAAAATGTGGAATATATCCATTTAATTCTGAAATTTTTACTGATGAGAAATTTTTAAGTAGTTATGTAACGGACCGACCAAATCCTACAAGTGAAACTCAGCCTACCGAATGTATTCCAAATGAAGATATGCCTAATACAATGAATGATGTTCAACCAATCATAAGCGTACCTTCAACATCAACCGATCTTAATCCAGGACTGCCGATTGTAAGCCCCGAAATGGTTAGACCTTTCCCAAAAGCAGGTGCTAGAAAAAACACAAGAAAAGGACGGAAACCTGGGAAGACCCTTATTTTGACCAGTACACCAGTAAAAGAAGAAATTGATAAGGAGTATGCAAGGAAATTAGCAAAAAGAGAAACTACAGGAAGAAAGAAAGCAACGAAACCAGAAAAACGAAGGAAGACTGAAGCAAAAAGAACATTACGTAAGAAGCTCAAGTTTCACGATGATTCCACTGACCAATCAGATGACATGAACACTGACTATAGTGATCCCGATAATGATTTGGAGGACTTTACTGATTTGGAAATATTAGCGGAATTCAACTTGAGTGTTGGAGATTTTGTACTGGTGAAGTTTTGCACGAAGCAAACAACGGCACATTTTGCTGGATCGATTTCATATATTAATTCATTTTCTCAAGAATGTGAAGTGGTATTTTTACGAAGAAAAGACTCTGGACATTTTTCTTACCCTGACATAGAAGATCGGTCAGCTGTTTTGAAGCAAGATATAGTGGCTAAACTTCCTCTCCCCTTATCAAGCGGTGGGACGGAAAGGGTAGCTCTTAAAATGACATTTGATTTTGACTTTAGTAAATTTGAGAATGTTGGATAGTGAAGTTAAAGTTTATTTTACAATGTAATTAAATACTGTATTTATAATAACCTAGTATTTTTTGTTTAGTTATCCTAAAGCCTGAGAATAGGTGCACATATTTACGTGTGGGTCATCGCTCCCTTAGCGAGGGTCAAGCCTCCCATACATGGGGAGGTTTGACCATAGTTACAGGTTATTAAAAAATATTTTATTTTCATATAAAATAATTTAAATTTCAATATGTCAGTACATAGATTGTGAGGTAAAATGTTTAACAAGCAATCTCTGATGGTGTTCACAAATATACATCAAAAATTGAAAAATACAAAAATGAAAATGTAAAATGCGGGTCAAGCCTCCCCTCTCTCCCCTACCGTTTATTTTATGTAAAATAAATTAAATATTCTTTTAACAAAAATAACTGTAAAAAATAACGAGTATCCATAAGATCGTAAAACATCAACGGATTCCGTAAATCTTACTGATAAACCGTAAAAGTTGGCAGGTATGTGTACGGCAATCATTATTTTAATACAAAGTTGATCAGTAAAATAAAAATATACAAACACTATTTATATACATTTTATAAACATTTTCCAACACATATACAGAGTGTTATTTTACATTCAGGGTGTAAAAAAGTTTAGAAGTAGATAGATTTCTCAACTTCTAAGATAAAGCATGCAATAAGCTATTAAAAAAAGGAAAATATACAAAATTTTAATAATATTTTGTATGGGGTTAAGAGATTTAACAAATTAACAAAATTATTTATAAAGTTTTAGTCATATAGTAATAATTTTTCATACAAGTTTAAAAACAAAGAAGGTTTAACTGACTGATCTAAGAACTTCTATTAAACTGTGATTTAAACTAGTATTAAGAGTTTCAAATCCATGAAATGGACTTTCTACTACAGATCAAAACTACTGTACTTAGATTTGTACAAATACGTCAGCTCATATTATTGGATCGGAAGACAGTCAGTCGCTCAACAGAGCTTTGGATGTTTCATCTTTGGATCTACATATATTAGTTTACATGATTTATGAAGTTGGCAACAGTTTTACCATGTTTGTAAAAAGTGAACTATTTTTAATAATTGTTGAAGACAGTAAGATAAGTGCATAAATTATTTACTATATCTATTGATAAACCGAAGAATAACATAAAAACCTTTAAATTTTGCACTGTTTTAAAAAATACTTTTACTGAAATTTAAAGAAAAAAATCATAATTCAAAGTTTCATAATTCTTTCTTTAACCCTAAACGTGTGGCTAGCGCCTTTAAACGCAAATACACCAACACATGCTCAGATGATTCCATAGTTCACGAAACTTCCAATAGAGTGCAGAGTGTAGAGTGATGTTCTTTGAGTATGTTTAGACCAAATAAAAAATATAAGCAATGTCTAAACATATGTGTATGCCTTATCGGTCTGTGTTCTGTCGCCAAAGCAAAAGTTTTAGTTTTGTACAAGTTCTTGTTTTTCTTAGTTAAGTATGTAATTATTTTATTTTTAGACAACAATAACTATTGCTTTAAAATTTTAACAAGTTTAAAATTAGTTGAGCATTTCTTGTGTGTACTACTTAACCCTAAGAATCAAAATTTAAAAAGAACATTGAGAAAAAAAAATATATATATTTTTACTCTAAATGAGCCCATGTTTTAGCTTAGCGCTTTAAGGGTTAGTTTTAGAATTATTCTTAGAATGTTTTTCGAAAGTTTTAATCTTTGTATGGTATTTTAAAATGTTGAACTAAAAGTCATTGTTTTATCACTCATCCTGTGTAAGTAAATTTGTTATATCTTGAGTTTTATAATAGATATTTCACTATTGACCATTAGGCACTAAGGACTGTGTAAATACGCAGCAAAGATGTCTGTAGATAACGTTATTACCTGAAGTTATATATATTTGTTTTTTCATTTCAAATTCAGACAGAACAAAATATTTATGTCCTCTAACTTTTAATTCATTTTTCTAAATTTCTCCACAACAATCTCAACTCCCTTTTGCAGAGCTGGGGTGGTTTGAATTATTTCTATGAATTAAACAGTAAAACACAGATGTAGTTTATTAAATAATGACTAAACTTTACCAATTTTTTTATCTGCATCATCTGGTCCAATCTTTAGCTGTAAGAATGGTTCGGTTAATTCAGAGCTTGAATCCGATTCTTTATCAGAACTGAATGTGTTCCTTTGTGTTTTCAGGTCATAAGTCTCATCATCAGAGGAACTGGTCTCCCTGAAACATTTACTTTATTCATTTCTTTTCTTCTAACCTGGTAAACCAATATATTTACAATAACATATAAAATAAACAGCCTAAACTAAGCGTTTCCTACACACCTAAAACAAATGGTAATGGACCTAAATTGATCTATCGGTGACTCTGCAAAAATCCACAAAGTTATTGAGAAAAAAGAAAGAAATTGCTATGGTCTGATTCTAATTATAGGAACACTTAATTTTTAGAAGTTAGAGATTAAGTTGTATCAGGTCTTTAGGGACTATACCAGATTTGTTCAATACCTTTGCCAAGACATTTAGAACGGACTTCGGATTTAAGTTTTCAATGTAAAATGCGGAATATCATGAATGAAAATAGAAGGAAAGTTGCTTAGCAATATTTCTCACTTTGCAAGTGTGATACAGTTACTGTTGTCCAATGGATTACGCAATCTTCAATCTAGTGTCCCATCATAGCCCACCCTGGTCTTTTTTCTCTACTTCTTTTTGTCCAGGTTACCCTAGGCTAAGAGATGGTTATTAATCATTTTCTAATGGGTGCAGTCAGTGTGCATTTGTCAGAATCAAAATTATTACATCATCATAATTGAATGTTCTGCTAGGCAATCGTGTCCAGTTGAGAGGCGGAAAGCTGTAACTGATGCTTTTCTCTGGCAAGCCTTGGTTCCAAATACTATCTTTTCAGACCTTCACAAGTACGATCTCAGGAAAGACATTTTCCATTATTTGTTTACTGTAACTATTGAACATGTAAACAATGATGTCACGTGCATTCTGCCGGTACAGTACAGTTTACTTTGTGATTGTGATATTTCAACTATGTCTGTTACGATTTTATTCAGTTAACTTTACCCTGAATATGCAAAGTACAATACATCTTTATAAATATTATTCTCTGATTTTTCCTTTGCATCTAAACAGCATGATATACAGTATAACGTTTCAAATTACACTAATGAAATTTTGATAGTGGATGTGAATATTATCTCAACACTAGGCTAAAGTTCATTGACCCAAAATGTAAACAAAACACATAACCATAACTAGAACAACTGATGAAACCGCCAAGGCATAAGCATAGAAGCAGAAATAAACCTTTCCAAATAATAAAAGTAACCATGACTAAAATACCGAAACAACTAAATCAATGTAAAATGTATCACTGAACTTAGCCCTAACGAAACTGAATTCTCACATTAAAAACCTATGTTAGAAAACGAAATCTAGCCAAAGCAGACTTATCCAAATTAATTATTTAACTTGTAACATAACCACTACACATAGTACCAATCAAACGCATTATTCACATATTTCTTTAATCATTCTTTAGTTAATCATCCAAATTCTGGTAGAAACATTGTACAATTACAAACTAATGCATTAGAAATACGATAACAGAAGTCAGCCATATTATCAAAATGCAACAACAGAAGTCAAATAGGCATAGGAGAATTCGAAGTCTGTACAACTTATAATAATAAACCAAAATGTAAATATTTCCCTAAGGCTAGAATATAATGTAATGTAGAAAAGTCAAATTAAAAGGAAATTCTAAATTATGAATCCAAAATGTTAACAGATCGTTAGAGAATTAAGTATAGATTAATATCAAACTTGATATATGTGAATGCAAATACGTTTGTTCCCATTACCAGAGCTATTTCGTTACACGCGGTATAGTAAATAATTAGTTAAAAATAATAATATTGGCTTATACAAATCAAATAATATCACCAATAATTATAACCTAAATATAAATAAAGTGTTACTTTGATTAAGTACAACGTTCGGGGAAGCCATTACGAATAACCATAGCAACGAGAACTTAAGAAGTCATGTGGGAGGCTACAACCAATCCCAAATCAAGACGATAACTTGTGAATTTCCCATGATTCAAGCGGCGGGTGTTTTTGCAACGAGAAAGGACGCTAACAAGAGTTGAGGACGCCTTACAAGAACATTAACCCTGGAGCCGTACACCGGGGCACTCAGTGCCCCAGAGAATTTTAGTTTTGCTGTAAATTTGAGTTAACAACACTGACCGCAGCCAGCTCCTGTGACTTTTACTTGACCTTGACGAGCTGTCAGTTGCTTTGTTTGCTGCGGCTGTGACACATCACATTCCTTTTGTAGAACGTTGTTGGGGAACTCAGTGCCCCGGTGTACGGCTAGTGTAAGTTTTTCTTCAAGTGTACAATTCTGTGTGTTTAAAATTTTTCTTCAATTTTGTGTGCTGAGTGCAACCAGTTCACTTGCAAAAATCATGTAAAAAGTGTTTGTGCCAGTTGTAGTGAAGAAAACTAGATAAAAAACTCAAAAACTGCAACTTTAGAAAACTTTGTTAAAAAATGTAGGTTTTCGCCATTCTCTTATTATATTTACTAAAATCTTTAAAAAGTAATTAAAAGTATGTTTTTGCAATAATTTAAGGCTTAAAGAACACGTTTATAATGTTTCTTGAATAAAACAAAAAGAATTTTCATTAAAAATTATTTTTTATTTTTGGGGCACCCAGTACCCCTGTGTACGGTTAGTGTAACAGAAATTGAGGTGTACGGTTCCAGGGTTAAGAAGCTAACGCGTACCTGCGATTATAAAAGTGATGCTAATAAAAAAAAGTGTTTTTAAACTAGATATCCAGTAATAAAGTCAGTGAATTTTAAATCAGAAATTGGTATCTTCTGCCATAAACAATAGTGGCATGCAGTGAACTTTTAAAAACCATAAGAAACTTAAAAGACCATTGTTTTTTAAAATTCAAAGCCTATACACACTTTAGAACTTTTAATATCTAATAATAAATACATGAATGTGTTTATGAATAGTTTGTTCATGACAAGCCGAGTACCTGCCCTGAGATATTAATGATATATTAATAAGAAAATATTTCAAATCTTTTTAATCATTTTAAATATCCTATAAACTTTAAATATCACTATAAAATGTTCTGTGCTACATCTGAGCTAGACCGAGGTACATTTAATAATTTTGCTCAATGAAAGAGAATCAAAGACTAATAATACTACTCAATTGAGTCACACAATTAATTATTTTGTAACTATTCAATCCATTTATAAGTTAATCTGTTTATATGTTAATAAATTTTATTTGTGCCATTATAAATCTACTTGAAATTCATTGACTTACTTATACAGCAATTAGAATTTGAGATGCCTCAGATTATCCCGTGAATGTAATTAATTACATCAAAATACAATTTAATAAAGTCTAATAAAAGAAAAGATATTTATTATAACAGCATTTTATTTATACATATATATTTTATAAAGCTCAAAATAGTGGAATTCAAAAATCACTAAGGACTTTGTGCTAAGTTTGAAGAATCTGATTGGTCTCTGGTTGTCAAAATTAATTTTCTCTGTAACAAATATTGATCATACTACATAATTCACTTAATATAGTTATAAAGTGTGCTCGCTAAAAATTAATATTTTATGACACTCTCGTGAGAGGTATATTTGAAAGAATTTTATTTAAAAACTAGCTAAAGTACCCGTTCTTCGCACGGGTTAGAAAGGTTAAGATATGTACTAACAGATAAATTTATTTAATAAAATACTGTAACTTGATTTAGAATAAAAGTAATTAATACAAATAATATACTATATAAACAAAGATAACGGATCATTTATTTATTTATACAATACATTTTTGTATACAACATTAAAAACTTTGTTATTTTTTGGCGAAAAAATGTGAAGATTTTGTCCACTTGACACTCGTGAACAGGCCACATAAAGTTGGCCATGACTGAAACAATCCTTTTCTAGATTAATGCCTACAAACTGCATAGTTTGGCCTTGGGCTTTGTTAATCGTCATAGCGAAAGCTAGTTTTAAGGGAAACTGGAGTCTTTTGAACTGAAAAGGTAGGTCCGTTGGGATTATGGGGATTCTTGGGATTATGACGGTTTCCCCTTTTGCGCAACCTGTCATAATTCTTGCAGTAATCAAATTATTCTTCAGGGCTGTAATTACCAATCTGGTGCCATTGCACAGTCTTGGTGCATCTAAGTTGCGCATTAATAGTACAGGAGCACCAACCTTTAGATAGAGCTTATGAGAAGGGACTCCCGTTAATTCTAAACTATTTAGGAATTCTGTGGGGTAGTTTGTAGCACTCTCCTCATTCACAACGTTATCAATAGACAAAAATGTAACTTCTTCTGAGGGCAATTTTTTTAGTAACTCATTGTTAATAGTGTTTACAGTGTCATTTAAGGGAGACAAAATGGTACGACTGCAAAGCCACTCACTTGAGAGATAATTCATTTCAATATCTGGGAACACGGATGAAATTAGTTCTTCAGTGGAGTTGACAATGTTACAGAAATTTCTTGGTAGTTCAATCATTTGCTGAGAATTTTTGGGGATCTTTCCTTCACCTATTTTCAGCAAGTTAGATGAAAATTCACCGGCATCGCTGTCGTTGTGTAAGTGAACTCGCATGTTATGTGTGAGGTGGAGTTTGGATACACTATTCCATAGGTGTGAAGACTTTAAACAGGCATTGATTTCATCAGCAGGAGTGCCACGTTGAATTACAGGCAGTGTTTGTCTAAAGTCTCCAGCCATCAACACAACCAAGCCACCCATCAAGGAGTTGTTACCCCGAATATCACGGAGGGATCTGTCTAAAGCTTCTAAGGCTCGTTTGTGCGACATGGTGCACTCATCCCAAACTATTAATTGACATTGACGCAACAAAGAAGCCCTCTCCGAATCTTTGGAAATGTTGCAAGTTGGTACTTCAATATGGGTGAAATTTAATGGTAGCTTAAACATAGAGTGGGCTGTTCTTCCTCCAGGCAGTAGGGTAGCCGCTATACCGGACGATGCTACTGCAATTGCAATTTTCTTCTCTTTACGTATTGTAGCAAGTAGAACGTTCATGAGAAATGTTTTGCCGGTACCTCCAGGAGCATCCAGGAAAAATACTGCACTCTCTTCACTTTTGACTTTGTTAATTACAGTATCATATACCTTTCTTTGTTGTGCCGACAGCTTCGGAACCATTTCAGCGACATAATCTTGAAGCTGATTGGTATTGTATGACAATTCCCTGACTATTTCAGAGTTTGCTTCCACATCAGTCTGAGGATTTGGAAGTCCAAAAGAACTCAGTTTCTTTCCACACATTTCAAAAACCTTCTTTTCAATATCGCGAAGTGCATCGTTGTACACAATATCATTCATTTCTCTTAGTTGAAGCTTGTACAAAATATCTTCAGACATTGTATATTTGAAAGTTTCCCATAGGTGCGTTGGGTTATAAATTCCACATGAACTCAACATAATCGAAAAAAGGTAGCGGACTTGAGAAGGTGATCTGGACTGTACTGCTTCTTCTAGTGTGTTTTCCCATATTCGGTCATCTTCTAAGAGACCCAAAGTTTGACAGGTTTCTTTATAGGTTTCAAAAACTGTATTTCCAACAGTTCTCAAGTCAATGAAAGATTTTGGCCCTCGGATCTTGTGTAAAAGAATACGTAGACAGAAACATTCCATGTTATTGGGATGGACCGTGTACACACGTCCTATAGCAGCTGTGAACTTGACGCCAGGTTGATCTTGAACAGGTTCTCCCAAAAGTCTTCGTTTAAATTCTCTTGTAGAGGGATTCCATGTGTAGTAGTGAGGTACGTCTGGGTAAAGAAGTGTTCTTGCAAACGGATCATTTTCACATAGTTTGAAAAATGCAGTCAGAGTGGTGTTAGGTGGATTTAATAGCTTTTCTTGCATGTTGTCTTCATGGAAGTATATTCGCTGACCATTTTCAAGGTGAACACTTAAATGTGTGACTGTAGGGTACCTTTCATGTACAGGAAAGGAAAATATTCTCCAAAAGGCTTCATTGCTGCTAACGTAGCGGCCGGTCTGATAAATTTCAACTTCATTTCTTTGCAGATTGGCTTGCACCTCTTGGTTTCGTAAATTGAAAACTGCTTGGTCGCTACCTTTGTGAATGTACTTACAAACATATTTAATTGACTTTACTGAACTGCAATACTCGACGTTTATGTGAGCGTTGAAAATTTTAGACAGAACAGGGCAGTAAGGGACAATCCAAGAGTTGTCTATAACGATAGGATCATTTCTATTTGATGCCATAGTGATTTGAGCAGAATTTCCACCGTCTTCAGAACGTCGACGCCTGTATAGTGGGTAACCATTCTCACTGGTCTGTGTATTGTTGATTAACGCTCTTGGATAACCTTTAGAACATTTGCCATGTTTCATGCAGGGCGAGTTCATGTTCAATGCACCACATGGGCCGTGCACCATGTTTTTGAGAACAATCTCATTCAGGTGTGGGTCTGCAATATCATTTGGTATCTCTGCACTGATAATTAAATCAATCTGGTTGGGCTGAATTTTTTCTGCACACCATATTAATGCATGGATGTGTGGTAATCCACGCTTCTGCCATTCAACCGTATACATCCAACATTTGACGGATCCAAATATTTCCCCCTTAGTAATAACGGTGACAAACTTCGTGACTTTCTGTCGGAAGACTCTTGCAACTATGTCATGACGATCAATGGAACGTTGACCGGGTAGTAATTCTAATGTAATTTCATCCCATTTCGGATTGCATGTCATTGTTATGAAGAGATCTGGTCGACCGTACTGCCGGACATATGCTAGTGCGTCTTGAGCATGTTCGTGCATGTATCTAGGACTGCCAGTAAATGATGAAGGTAGAATCACAAGTTGGCCGACATTATTGGGGTTGACATTTCCATCACTGGCCACTGCATCTTGTAAGTGAATGTAGTTGTCTGATCTAAGCTTACTTTGATTTCTTTTTATAAAAAAAAGCCTTTCCGATTCAATTTTAACATACATATCAACAACAAACTGATTTAAAAGCTGTCTGAATCGTAGTATTGTATTAAAGGCATTGTTATGAACCATAAAATAAAAAGCATAGAACTCTAGGGCAGTAACCTTTTTGTTTGGTAAAGGCTGATTGGTGACTGGATTGTGTTTTGGGATACAGAAATGATACCCTTCCTGACCTTGCCAAAAGATCAAAGGATACTGTAAGGCATCATAAAATCTGTGTGTTTCAGAAACCCTTACCAACGTTTCGTCACGTCGACGCAAGACAATGTCTCGACTTTCAAATTCATTACTGATAACAACAGCAGCTACTTCGTTTGTCGTTGGAGCGTTGAATCGCCTCTCATGTTCACCCGGAGGACGCCTGTCGGCGCGTATTACTACCTTTAGTTCTTTTTCTGGCCACTGTTCCATAGCTACTTTAAAGGTGTGGATAAGTTGATTGTGGGTGTGAAGTAAATGTTGTAAATCATGAACAATGTCGTTTGATAAACCTGGAATTATTTCATGTCGCCTGGCAGATTCTAAGTGTTCATCCCCTATAAAATAAACTTGCAGAAAACTGTGTTGCTGGCCAGCAGCTGGCAATAAAGATCCAAAACGATGGTAGATTTGACCATGCGCAGTAAACGTTGTTGG
>JAGFPH010000726.1:236086-253229 GCA_018207615.1 Philaenus spumarius
GTAAAGGTAAATATATATATTTATAAGCAATCCAGTTAGGCTACCACAAATAAGTATGTCCTTATTTGACAAACTTTAGTGTTGTGCTGTCGGTATACTAACTGTATCGTTCTATTTTGAGGAGTTTTAGTTACCATTATTAATTTAGCTATAATTTTTTATCGTTATTCATCTATATTGCTATCGATTTAATATTGAACACTACTAATATTTAATATATAGGCCAACTGTTATCGTTTTAACCCTAGAGTGGTCGCGCGGCGTGAAATCGACCACAGCAAACACAAATATTGACTAAATTACAAGTGAAAAAACATGGACCAAGACCGGGATTGTATGGTTTTACTGCATATATGAATTAATAGACTGAATACCTCGCATGCGACATTGAAAACAATCTCAATTCTTTTTGCAGCCTACAGTCTTGCAATCCCGGTCTTGGTCCATGTTTTTTCACTTGTAATTTAGTTAATTTAACCCTTGCTGAGGAAGCGTGTAAGCAGGTAATTTATTACAAATTAAAAATAATAACAAATATTGAGTTGGCACCACTGTTTGTTTCCCGTGTGTTACAGTCAAGGACATCTCTCCCCCTACCCCCTTCCATCCCCTCTGGTTGCGGGAACCGGTTTGTGTCACTCTGTTAGTCGTAATTTGTCAGTCATTGTGAGGTGCGGTCGATTTGACGCCACGTGACCACTTGTGTAACTCAAAATTCTGTGTTTTACACCTAGCGCTAACTGTGTTGTGAATACGTTTCTTTGTACATTTCAAGTGCGTTTATTATTTTTACACCGGTTATTTGGTTTTGTGAGTGCCATGGATACCAAAGAACAAGAAAGAATATGTAGGCTACTCGATAGTGTAGAAAAAGAAGATAGACAAGATGAAGGTATTGCACTTGCCGATAGGGAAGGACTGAGAAGGCAGTTGTTTGTTCGTGATGATGACGAGTTTGGAGAAACCCAAGAAGGGATAATTCAGCGAGATGATTCGGATGCATCTGAAGATCATGAAACTGAAAGTGAACATGACACAGCTTCGGAAGCTTCATTCTAGGACTTGGGAGATCAGGAATTGTTAGGTGAGGAAAGCTGGATAGTTGGAAAAGACGTTACTCAGTGGAGTGCGCATATGAACGAAGCAAACCTGCGTGGCAGAGTTCGCCAACACAATATTATTAGAGCTGAAAGAATAGGAGTTTGATTACCATGCCCCCGCAATGAAGCCTTAGCCGCAACAACTCTTATTGATGCCATAAAACCTTTTCTTCCCGATGACCTTGTAAATAGTATTGTAGAGTTTACAAACATTTGGATTGACAAAAACAGAGCAAACTCCACTTGGGACCGATATTCAAGGCCAACATATGCACCTGAAGTTCGAGCTGTTTTTGGACTTTTGTACCTTGCAGGATTTCTGAAATCGTCTCACACCAACTTGATAGACTTGTGGGCAACTGATGGGTTAGGAGTAGAATATTTTAAAGCAACTATGTCATTGAAAAGATTTTGATTCTTGCTCAGTGCAATGCGCTTTGATGACATTAGAACCAGAAGACAGAGACGAGCTCAAGATAAACTTGCTCCTATCAGAAAAGTTTTTGAAGACTTTGTTAGTCGCTGCAAAACCTATTACGCTCTTAGTGAGTATGTTACTATTGACAAAATGTTGGAAGCATTTCGAGGTAGTGCCCATTTCATCAATATATTCCCAACAAGCCTGCCCGTTACGGAATAAAACTTTTTGCGCTTTGCGATTCCAGAACATATAATATTATACAGCAAA
Organism: Philaenus spumarius; assembly: GCA_018207615.1. NCBI lineage: Eukaryota > Metazoa > Arthropoda > Insecta > Hemiptera > Aphrophoridae > Philaenus > Philaenus spumarius. The sequence goes on from JAGFPH010000726.1 coordinate 237,875, forward strand.
TTTAGAGGTCTTTACAGGAACTCAGCCAGAGGGCCCCTTCAAGAAATCAAACTTTACAGTTGAAATCGTCAAACGGCTTATCGAACCCATTTCAGGTAGTGGACGCCACTTGACAACGGACAATTGGTACGGATCAATACCATTGGCAGAAAAGCTGCTAAACGATCACAAGATGACATTTTTGAGCATACTCAGGAAGAATAAAAGGGATATACCTCCATCTTTCATAAACAGCCGGATTCGAGATGAGTGCTCAAGCTTATTTGCTTAGCAGCCAAATATCACTTTGCTTTCTTATGTTTCGCGCAAAAACAAAGTCGTGCTTTTGTTATCAACCCTGCATCATACTGGTACAATTGATCCAGACAGTGGGAACAAAATGAAACCAGAGATCCTCACTTGTTATAACAAGTACAAAGGAGGAGTTGACACCGTGGACCAAATGCAATCAGCTTATTCAGTTTCCAGGAAAACTAACGGATGGCCGCTAACTCTGTTTTTTAGTATGATGAACATTGCCGGAATCAATAGTTATTTGATTTGGCGGCACAACACCTTAGAACGAACAAAGAATCGAAGAGATTTTTTGAAGTCAGCAGGTATCACACTTTGTCAAGAGCACATGAAGAGAAGAGCTTCCATGACAATGCTTCTAGTAGAACTATGTTACACATTGCGACAACTCCTTGGACAGCCAGTGCGATTACCTCTCCCAGAAGAAGATAACGAACCTCGTACCGGAAGATGCTACCTATGTGGAAGGAATAAAAATAGGAAATCTCAAACCCGCTGCTCACAGTGCCGCTACGTCATCTGCTGAGAACACACTCGATCTTTATATGTTGAGTGCACGGGACAAGAAGTAGAACACGGAAATAGTTCTGAAGATGACGTGTAAGATCAGTTCAAAAGACAATGTGAGTTGACATTTAAATCTTAAAAGCACTTTTACCAATTTTTTAAAGTTCAGTTTCAAATTTAAAAATATTTAATTTTGAGTTAGTATAACAATCTTTTATTAGTTAAAAACCATTTTCAAAGATTGAAACCATAGGTTATTTTATTGTTGTACTAGTAATAAATACTATTTGATACTTAAAAATACACTACTCTAATTTGTATATTATCACGCCATTACGGCAACGAAAAGAAAGTCGTATCAATGCATTTGTCCGACACATATCGCGGCGGCTCTTTTATGTCGGATAAGCGATACTCTACTGTAATTGTATTTTAGTGTTTTGTTAGTTTTTCGCTGTTGCAGTACTATGGCGCCATTCCCCTACACATACTTCACCGACACCGTACTCAACTGCAAGTTTTTTCAAGGTTTCACAATTGTCTAGTATTTTCAAGGCCTCTAATTTTTCATTTATTCACCAATTTTTTTTTTTATCACACCTCGTATTTTACCTAAAGTTGTATAAAAGAAAACCTTCAATGAATATATTAACTGATAAATGCCTCACATTTGGTGGGTCATCATATGAACAGAAATCAAATCAATATGAACAGAAATATACAAAGGATGTTAGTTCAACGTAAATAAATTAATTGTATTTAAGGTATTAAATAAATATTATAACAGGTTTACAAATACATTGAATTGCACAGATTTCATGTCATTTAGTTGTTCATATTATTTGAGTTATTTAATTTGTTCTGCCTCGGCTTAGCTCAATTGTAAAACACAAAGTCTCTTTAAAGTTCATAGAATCTGGAAATTTCAATTAAATAATTTATAACGAGGAACTCCTACTGGCGTGAGCAAGTAGTATAAATTTCAATTGCAAACTGTTTCTTCCTAATAATGGAATTAGCAAAGACGGGCTGTCAAGTTCCAAAAATTATTAATATTTCGATTGTATTTGCCAAATGTTTATTAAACATTCAAACTCTTTTTATATAGGCCTATTTGATTAAATTTAGTCATTTAACTTTCCAATAAAGTTTGTAAAATATTTAATTGTTTATTTTTTGAGAGTCTGGTAGTAATTTTATTGAATATTGGAACTTTTTACACTAAATCAATGCACAAACTTGATAGAGTTCCCTTTCAAATACGGCGGGGGGGGGGGGGGCATTGCTTTCTTGGACAATAATGGCTGATCGGTTTCGATTTTTTCTCACCGCTTCATGACTTGTTGCGCCAATGGAATCGTTTTTAGACGTAGAATTTTTGGTTAGAGAGGTTTGTCAGCTATAATATTTCAAATTACAATTATTTCCATTTTTACTTTCTCTAGATTTTTCTATTAAAATTTATTTTGAAATGTGTCGAATTGTGTTCGAAGCCTGTGTCTAGTACTACGCTAGTCAGATTAGTTACTATTTCATATTACATTATAATAATTATTATAACTAATCATTTCTAACAGAATATTTCTAAAATTAATTCTTATATTCATTATATTTATCAATAATAATTTATTTTTAAATTTTGTGTAAGTTGCACATTATTTATATTATTTTTTAACAGTACACCAAGATGCAAAACTTTACTATGTACGAGGGCTATCCAGAAAGTAGATTACGTTTTCATCTGTGCCCGCAAGGGGCGGGGCTAGCGCCGCCATCTAGGTGTCAGTGCGTTACGCCGCTCAGTGAGTGCTAGTGAGAGGTTCGTGCTGTACTCCGTCGAGTTACTGTGACAGTTTGAAATGTCTGCCTTAATTGAAAATGCCGCGAACTGTGAGGTGCGTGCAGTAATAAGGTTTCTGACTGCAAAAAACTGTAAACCGATAGAAATCTATCGGCAGCTTTGTGAAGTGTATGGGGACAATATTATCACTGAAGGTGGAGTGCGTCAGTGGGTCATAAAGTTTAAAAATGGCCGAACTAATGTTCACGACGAAGAACGAAGTGGAAGACCCAGCATAGTGACTGCCGAACTTGTCGAAAAAGTCGTTGCCGAAGTCCGTGAAAACCGAAGATTCACAATAATGGAACTCTCTATGAGTTTTCCACAAATTTCGCGAAGTTTGTTGCACGAAATCATCACCGAAAAGCTTGGTTACCACAAGTTTTGTGCAAGATGGATACCAAAAATCTTGACTGAGATCCACAAAAATCAGCTAATGACTGCAGCGCTAATGTTTTTGGACGCTTACGATAAAGATGGCGACTCATTACTCGATTGCATCGTTACTGGTGACGAAACATGGGTTAAACATGTGAACTGCGAGACGAAATTGCAGTCAATGCAGTGGGGCCACACAAATTCCCAAGAAATGCATCCAAACGACGTCGGCAAGGAAGGTGATGGCGACTGTTTTTTGGGACAGGAAAGGTGTAATTTTTGTGGACTTCCTGGAAAGAGGCACTACAATAAACTCTCAAAGGTATTGCCAAACTCTGCAAAACCTCAGAAGAGCAATACAAAACAAGCGCAGGGGAAAGTTGAGCTCAAAGATCTTGCTGATTCACGACACGGCAAATGCCACTCGCCAAGTTGTTCTTGGATCCTTTAAGTGGGAGTTGTTTCCTCATCCGCCGTACAGTCCCGACCTGGCACCGAGTGACTTCCACTTATTCCCAGCAATGAAGAAGTGGCTGGCTATGCAGCGTTTTGATGACGACGCACAGCTGCAAGAAGAGGTAACCAAGTGGTTGAAGGCGCAGGCGACCGAATTCTAATTCTACGACGAAGGAATTTCCAAGCTCGTCCATCGCTACGATAAGTGCCTTAATTTGAATGGTGACTATGTAGAAAAGTAGTATTTAAGTGTGGCTTTCATCTGTATATAATAAAAACAATTTCCAATACTTTGTTTATTTTTAATTCCAAAACGTAATCTACTTTCTGGATAGCCCTCGTAAATATAGGCCAGTCGGTAGAGGTAAATTTAGACCAAAAGTTCCAGTAATTTGCAATACGGCTGATTTTTTTTTTATAAGTACATTAAAGTATGTAGATTAACATAAAAAAAAGTTTACCAGTCTATCGATTTCCCAAAGTCGAAAAAAATCTATTATCTTATCACCAAAACAAAAAATTCCACTAAAAATATTTTTGGGTTCAGGGAGCACCAACACAGATAATTGCACTAAACAATTTTTTGGGGTTCTGGGAGCACCAAAACAGATAATTCAACTGAAAATTCAAATTCGAACATTTTTACGAAAACAATACTTTCTCCATATACTATGTATAGGGTGGAGAAAGTAAAAAAACAGCCGTATTGCAAATTACTGGTAGTTGTAACCTATACCGACTGGGCTAATATACTGTTTACAATTTGTAGTCAAGTATCTTGGAAACGGGAAATTTTACAATAATGTTGCAAGAGACAAAATATTTATATTTTTAATGACAATCAAATTGTATTTCTATATTTTTCTGTACCTTGAAAAATAGTTATCGTCAAAACACCTAAATTAAAAAAAAATAGTAATTGTCAAGAACACACAAAACATTATGATAGGCCTACTAGTTATTTCTTACTATTCAGTATCAATGACTCATGCTAAAAAGCAATATTTTTTATCATAACACATTCAAAAAGTAGACTTTAACTTGTTTAAATTACAATAATTTTATTGTCTACTGAGCACGCACAGCTTTTAAAACAAAAGTAAACTTTTTGGAAGGTTCAAACATTTTTTTTTTAATGAAACTACTAGAACTGTGTTCTATTACCGTATTTTATAATAACCCAAGAATTTCTTACTCTTTTGAAAATACCGGGATTTCTCTAATAGTGTTACATCCCTCCTCCACTCTGCAATGTTTTTGATGGTTACTGTTCAAGTTACAAAAAATTTAAATAATCCATTTTGTTTTTTTTTTTAATATAATTTTGTCTCCTACTGTTGTAAATTTGACGGTGTTTTTAAGATATTTGACTTGAGTTTTTAACTGTTGCCATTTTGAATTATTTACATAATAAAGTTTTGGTTCTTGGTATAGTGTTAAAAAAATAGTAGGGGAAATCCTTGTTCCTTGGGCCAGTAGTAGAAATAAAGTCAACTGAAAGGGAATTTTGTTTTTTGCGGTAAAGTAGAGTTGGCTGCACTGCTTAAACCTCTTACAGTTGACTTTGATTGCTCTAACTCTCTTTGATGGGTCGCCGGAATACTACCCCCCGGAAAACTACTCCCCCAAGCAGGTTCCTACGTCATTTTGACGTCAGAGATCGGGGGGGCAGTTTTCCAGTCACGCACACTCAAGTTTCGATGCGTTTGTATTATCACTTTATATAATTAGAAGGAAAAAAAAACTAGAGGACTAACCTAAACTGTTTAGTCACAGTATGTTTCCGATAACAGTATAATTGTAGGAACCTGCTTGGGGGGGGTAGTTTTCCGGGGGGTAGTATTCCGGAGACCCGCTTTTGCTAGGGGGTTAGTATTCCAGTCGCGGACACGGCTCCCATATTGGTTAGTTGGCAGATTTCGTGACGTCACGTTTCACCTGGGGGGGTAGTTTTCCGGGGGGTAGTATTCCGCATCCCCTCTTTGATCGCTTCTCACATACGAAAATTAGTTTTGTTATTACAAAAGTAAATATTTTCCATTTAATTTGTTAATTTTTCATCATTAAGGTATGTAGGCCTACTACAAACCCTTAAAACCCTACAATATTTTTTACTTTATTTTATTTGAAGAAAGCCTCATCGTAGGCTAAATTACAATATGAGAATATTTATTAAGAATATTGAGTTAATTAAAAAAATGCCTACTCCAAAGTTAGGCCTATGTATAGTTTGAAATTGGTGAAGATGAATATCTTAATTTACTATGGAAGACAATAGAGAAATAAACTGTTGACAAAGGTTACAATTTATTAATAACAGTTTAATAAATTAACATTACAACTTATCTGAAATCAGGTTGACTACATAAGGTTAATTTTATGGTCTTGATCAATAGAATTATATTATTTAAATCTTTGGTTACACAAGAGTCTTTCTTGGGAGGGTTAGTGCCGACTTTTTCCCAATTGTATTGAAACAAATTATTTACAAACAAGGTTAAATAGATATATACAAGATGTGGTGTGAAAACAAGAATGATAATAACATTGTTCAATGTGAAATAGGTTAAGTAATGTGAATTGTTTTTACTTAGGGAAACACTGAAGTTAAATTAATTTTCTTTTGAAAAGTTCACAGCAAGTTCTTTATAAAATGGTTATGATTATATTAATAGAGTTGTTATCTCTAGAGTTTTTTAGGTTTTGATGGTAGAATAATGGTACTTAATGTAGGCCTATTTAGAATTGGAAATTTCTCACCCAGTTAAATATGTTTTTCATTACATTCAAAGTTCAGTAATTGTAATAATAAAAAGATCACTGCACTGAATAGATTAAGTTTTAAAGATTAACGTAGACAATTACTAGTGATATATCAGTTTTAATTCGGTTCTTCAGTTCCAACAGTTTTTTTTTTTGCCAAATGTACATCAGCTGCTCAGTACTAATAATCGCCTCAACAATTCATATTTTAGCTTCTCACCTTTTCAGGAAATGGATCTTAAAGCCTGGTAAATCACTATATCTTCTTGGATATTTGTTTGGGAGTTTGTAACAATTCAAAATATATCATAAAAATATATATCAATCAATCAAAAGAATCATACATCACTGCATTTTAACTAAACACGCATGAGTGCGAGAGAGACAGAAAACTGATAATCCAAAACCATTCATAAACAATCTGAACTACGACATCTAGCGGACAGGATCGCAAACAATAAATCAACAATATTTTAAACACCCGACTTTCGATAACATTTTACATAATTAATAATATTTCTCGACCTCGTACCCCTATCTTTCCCATATCAAAATTCATCTCAATTAACCAACCAATCCATCCAAATTATAAGATTAAATCAATCACCAAGCAATCGACCGAAATTTACTTTTTAAATCCATTTGAAACTAGACCGGTATACTAAAATCTAGGCCACATCAGAATTATAATCATCGATCCAAGGAGAACCAAATTTTAAATTAAAAAAAGAACAACACCATCAGATAGAACGAAAGATTCTACATCTAAAATGTCTTTGGTAAAATCTCAAAGGAAATACCGTTAAGCCGTAATAATTTTCCGAAAGTCAACGAAACGCCGGCTAAAGCCAAATATGTGTAGGCCATGTTTGTCAAGCCACGCCCACAGTCACGTGATCGCTATCACCGCGGAAACCTAATTTCAAAAAGCCAAATGTATAGTTTTAGTTGTAAATAGTAGATGTTAGAGAATAATTTGTTCAAGGAGCTATTTTTGGTATTTTCATGTAATCTCTTATTTAATCAATTTTTCTTTAATTATATCATTTAATATTGTTTGTAAAACTAAATTATTTCAAAATTTAATTAAAACGACATCAAATAAACACACAACATTTTTAAATACACTTTCTTACACAACAATCAAAACTCCAGAAGATACGAAATTCACCAGGCCTTATGTACCATTTCCTGAAGGCCCAAAGCAAGAAAGTTTGGATTCCAGGCAATTTTAATTGTTGAATAGACGCCCAAGAAGGCAGACGTATGACCAGAGCTCTTCAGTAGACGATCCAAAGCGAAGATTTTTCCAGTGTTAATACTTAATCAACGTTAAACAATAACTTCTCTTTTATAAAAGTGAAGTGAAGTAATTAATAATAACCATTTATAATAAAATTAATAAGAAGAAGACGTTATAAACTGGGTGAGACCTATCCATATAGTCACTTAGACGATTAATGCTACATTTCAAACTATTCATTTAGTAAGAACTTGAACATTGCAAAATTTGAAAGACATTGCAAGTTGTGAGGTGTTATAATGTTTTTGTTTGGCTTTATAGGCCTGTTTTGACACATATTGATGTGATATAATAAATTAATATGATTTACCTTTTTTTTTTAAAGTTAAATTACAAATCAATACACTTAAATAACTCCTTATTACAAATATTAACTAATTTCTAAAATGTATAGAACATAGATTCGAATTTAGCAACAGGATGTATGAACCAATCAACTGTTCTTAGATTTTGATCTGTCGTGGTTGGGTTTTCGTATTTTTACTGGCGTAGCGATGCATATTGTAAATTTCGAACAAAGACCTTTAAGATGTGAAAAGGTTGGTTCTAATTAATTTTCTAATAAGAAGGTATATTAAATGTTATCGAAATTATTTTGCCGCCTTCCGCTTGATCTTATAGGCCTATCGGTCTATTTCTTATTGACTTTAAAAGTAAAGTTTCGTCGTCTGCTTCTGTATTTAATAAATATTATAATTTTCCTGGATAAATGATTTAATTTTGAATAGTTTTGATATAGGAAGTAAGGGTTAAAAGGTTCGTTAAGTAAGTTTAATTTAATAAAATCGAGTTGAAAGTCGTAATTTAGTTGTGAATATTCGTTGTATTTAGTACCGCTAGATGTCAGGCGTGTTGACTTTGATACGTTATGAATGAATGGAAGTTCGTAGTTGGTTTTCTATCTCTCTTGTTCTAATATTTATGTATTTACAGTTTTCTTTGGGTTGTTATTTTTATAATTAAGGAAATATTGAATTGTTACAACCCTGGTATTAATTTTGAATCACCTTGTAGAGTAAAACGTCTCCTAGTTTAGTTGGGTAAAAAAAAAACATGACCACAAAAGTAACATACATTATACATTTTAAGAATTTATTTATCTTAAATATTACAAATAACAAATATATATATATTTATGTAATCACATATATGAATAATATTTTTCACAACAAATACCTGGTAATGATTATGTAGTCTCTTCCAAACATAATTACATTACTTCTTATTAGTCTTACTACTGTACTGTAGTATTAATTTTTTCTAATAAATACAAATCCTAGAATATTCATAATACAAAAGGCACTAAATATTTACATCTGCCCTTAAATACACTTACTCTAATAAAATCAGAATATTATATGCATATTTTTATTGATAATTATCACACATTTCAACCTATGGTAACACATTGTAATATAGATTTTGAAGTTGAGCACTATACTACTTTTGCATCAAGTAATTTTGTAGTTTAACTAAGATTAAATTAATCATAAAATACAACCAATCTTATTAAATAAATTAGGCCTGATTAGTTGACGTTGAAAATATACAGTAAAACGGAAATTCGAAGAACCAAGGTAAAATAAAAAATTATCAAATATCATTTAAATAGATGCAATAAAACCTACATACTGTACCATTTAAATTTTGCCTAATTAGTTCTTTAAGGTGAGTTCCATTCGTGAATGCCAGCTAAAGTTTAAAGTCCATTGTTTACTCTTCGAGATACCTTCTATCACAATACTTTACTTTTAGTATAATTAAATTTATTTGAATTTGATCTTAATCATTGTTTTCTAAAGATATTAACGTTTGAAACAAATTGATCAGCTTGTCAACTTTTCTCCTTTAACTAAACTGAGTTGAATGTAATTTTAATTTGTGTTTTATTTTAAGTCTTAACTTTTTTGTTTTAAACTACTGTACTTAGTTTTTCAATGTCCTTACTTGGTAGCTGTACGCCTAATGAAGGTCAGGAGTGTAGGGGTGGTGAAGTACAAAAGCCAATGTTAATACCTATGTTTAAACCTACCACAAATTGCATTGTAGTTTAATGCAACGCTTCAAACTACCTTTATGCTAAGATGGAATATTGTTGATCAATTTACTTATTTGATTTGATCTACTTAGAAGCAGTTTCAAAGTTCAAGCACATGAAAACTTGAACATGGGCGCCGGGAGATAGGTGCAAGACGGTGCAGTTGCACCCCCCTAGCTCGAAAAATAAAGACAAATTTACTTTAGGAAAACAAAATAACCACAAGTGCTTTTTACAAAATATTTTGTATTGAACCAAACATATTAAGAGCAATATTACGAGCACCTAGATCACAACATTTATTGTTATGATACATAAAAGTTTTATATTATTTATGACACATAAAAACTTGTAATCCGTTATGTTTCAAACAAATACTTCAACCTTCTTGGCTTCTGTCCAAACTTATTGATTGCTAAATCAACTAGTTTATCATTCATCTGCACTCGTTTCCTGCGATGGCTGCGATAGTGTGTTATGTTCATGTTCTAAGTGGTAATATCCTTAAGGTCTCTTTGTCAATATGTATGGCCCTCCGCTCACGGGGCGGGAAGGAATCGAAGCAAGAGAGACGCGAACTCGAAGCGAGAGAGACTCGACCTGTGCGAACTGTTGAGAACGGAAAAAATCGAGTATGACACTTGAAACGAAGAGTTGTGTCTTGTTGACCATGGAGGTGTTTAATTAAATTTGTGGGAAAAGTTGAAAAACCCCCTTTTGTTATTATAATCGGGTCGCCGGAATACTACCCCCCGGAAAACTACCCCCCCCAAGCAGGTTCCTACGTCATTTTGACGTCAGAGATCGGGGGGGCAGTTTTCCAGTCACGCTCACTCAAGTTTCGATATAATTATAATTAAAAAAAAACTAGAGGACTAACCTAAACTGTTTAGTCACAGTGTGTTGCCGATAGTATAATTGTAGGAACCTGCTTGGGGGGTAGTTTTCCGGGGGGTAGTATTCCAGCGACCCGCTTTTGCTAGGGGGGGTAGTATTCCAGTCGCGGACACGGCTCCCATATTGGTTAGTTGGCAGATTTCGTGACGTCACGTTTCACCTGGGGGGGTAGTATTCCGCATCCCCATATAATCATACCCTCCAGGAATAAATTCTAGGAAGGAATATACAGATAAAGCATGGATGCCAAGTAAGTAAATATGTCAACTAAGTATCTCATTTCATTACATTTTTTCTTTAATATAATTATAGTTGCATAGTTCTATTATTCATAATGAAAAAAAATTCCGATTAAAAAATTATTGAAGCCATTGATTATACAGAATATCAGGTATTATTAAAACCATAATTTACTTGAGGGTTATCTGGTGTCTTATTTTCCTTTTTTCTTATTTTCTTTGTGCCAATTCGATATTAAAAGAAAATCTACAATAGTAGAAAGTTATAAGTCTAGGCCATTCTATAGAATGCCAAACATTTTACATCCCTCTTCTGCAATTATTTTACCGCAACAAACAGCCGAAATGATAGTTCCGTTCTATGCATCCGTATTCTACGAGTCCTTCTTTTCATCCGTCGGTCGGTACAAACGAAACATAATATCTTCGTCATCATAAACTGCTCATTTTAAAAACTTTTGAAGAAGAAAGTTTTGTAAATTCTTGGTTGAAGAAATTGAAATTAAATGCGAGAAAAATCCCCCGTGAGCGGAGGACATATCGCATAAGACGCATGGCGCTCGTACCTATTTTTAGAAAAGGTAGCAGGGATGAAATTGGTAACTTTAGGCCAATAGCAATTATACCAGTTCTGTCAAAAGTAATAGAAGTTTTAATTGCAAAACAGTTGATTAATTTTTTGGAAAGCAATAAACTGCTATGTAATGAACAATTTGGCTTTCGTAAGGGACTTTCCACAGTGCATGCAATAATTTCTTTGGTGGACAAGATTCTCGAATGCTATGAGAGCAAGGACTTTGCTGCAGTCACTTTCTGTGACCTCAGCAAAGCATTCGATCGTGTGTCTCATGAAATTCTTTAAAAAAAATTAGAGCACTATAAAATCAGAGGAAAAGCTTTGAACCTATTTGAATCTTATCTCAAAAACCGAAACCAATATGTTTGTACAGAGAAGGGTAAATCTAGCTGTAAAACTTTATCAGCCGGAGTTCCACAGGGTTCCGTTCTGGGGCCTCTGTTGTTTTTGGTGGTTGTAAACGACCTGCATGTTAACATTCCTGCTCAGCTGGTACTTTATGCAGATGATACTACGGTCTTTACATCAGGTTCTAATTATACACAATTAATTGAGGATTCTAAATTAAATTTGAAAATTACAGAAAACTGGCTCACAGCTAATAATTTAATATTGAATAAAGATAAAACGAATACCATGGTATTTGGTCTTAGAGATCATCCTGAGAAACATTTTCATCAGCACTCAGAATTCTTAGGTTTAACATTTGACTCTACTTTAAATTGGCATCAGCATATAATCAACCTTAAAAAAAGATTAAGCTCAAGTATATATGCACTAAAACGATTGTGTGGTGAACTTGATACAGATTCTCTTCGTCAGGCTTATTTCGGTATCTTCCACTGCCATTTAAATTACGGCCAAATAGTTTGGGGATCATCTTCTCATTCCCAAGAGGTATTCACCATGCAAAAGAAAGCAGTAAGGGTTATTACCGGAGCAGGTAAATTAGATCACTGCAGAGAAATTTTTAAAGATACTAACATCTTAACTTTGTACTCCCTTTATATTTTTCAGAGCTTAATGTATCTTCGAGCTAATCTTAACCAAATAAATTGCAGGGGGGACATACATCATTATAATACCCGATCAAAAAATCTTGTAAATTTACCATATGTTAGATTAACTAAGTTTCATATAAAACCTGTAATTATAGCCAGTAAATTATATAATGAGCTACCAGAAGAATTGAAAAAACTAAATGACAGAAATTTTAGCTTAAGATTAAAAAACTTTCTGTGTAAACAGTCATTTTACACTATGGATGAATTTCAAGGAAAATCATGGACTTTGAATGATTTTTAAAATGTATGTATTATATTATTTGTTTTAAATGTGACGTGTCAATGTATTTTATGAAATATTTACTGACAAATAAAATATTCTATTCTATTCTATTCTACCGCTTCAAGTTCGAGACTCTCTCGCTTCTATTCTCTCTCGCCCCGAGAACGAAGGGCCTAAGTCAGTTGTAGAGAGAGTTGTGATTAAATTAGTGGACCTTTCGTAGAGAAAAACTTGAAAGGGGGTATTCCAGACAACCGGTGTTCAAACCTCCCGGCGCCTATGAACTTGAATAGTCACAAAAATGAAAGTTCAGAAAGGTTTTGAAACTCATAAAAACCTAGTAGATCATATTTCTTATAACATTTATTTGTAAAAGTTTCGCTTTTTGGAACAGTTTAAATTTGAAAGACCAAACTCGGACCTACTACCCCTCAACTCTTACTATCCCTGTTAGTAATATTATTAAAGAATATGAAGTTAGAAAATCAGAGTGGATTATCTGTGGTCACAGTAGAGAAGTATTTTGTCTTTATGGTGTGACAGTTCTTTTTTTACATTGTTTGTTCTATACTTGTCTTGTGTTAACGTTAACAATAACTGCCAATTTGAGACAAGGAAAATTGCAGCTTTTGAATATAATTATTACAATATAGTACTTTAACAAGGCCATGTTATCAAGTTTATTGAAAAAGAAATTGGCCTAGACCATCTGAGCCCATTTTTTTGTAGGTTATGTTATAAAAGTCAATTTGTTTTCTTAGTACTCAAATTAGCAAAATACTGTAGTCATGGTATCGTTTGTAATACAATATTATTATTTCAGGCCTTCATAACTGAGTTTTATGTTTAGATTGTAAAATTAGTTAAATAACTTGCTGGTATTCTTTTTTCTTAAGAAATGTTGTTAGGTGTTCTCACTTCACTTATTGCGGATTTTAGATGGATAATTTAGTATATAAATATAATTTCTTGTACGCTCATTGTAGGTATCAAACATCGCACAGTAAGAATATTTCAAGAAAAGCAATTCAGTAACTCTAGTTTTCCTGTTAGTGAGATTAATAAAATTATACATCTATCAATAGTAATTAAAACAAACCTTAAATAAAAGCCAAAGAAATAAAATGACTAATCAATATAAAGTTTGTAAGTCTTTAATTTAGTTTCCAGTATAACTAGCCTGTTTATAAAATTATTATTGTGTATACACAAATATGAAGATTGAATAAATCAAATAAAACTAATAAATTGCAGCAACTGATATAAATTAACTGTACATACTTCAAAATTAAAATATAAACGCAAACAGAGTATGGTACAAAATCAATACAAGTGGTACATCTTAAAACTCCCTATAAAAGTTCAAATACGATTTGATAGTCGGAGGAAGCGGTAGAGCTTGAATTTTAGCTCGCATCACAGAGCTGTAAGAAAATTCAGGTTCAGAATTCGCTTTATTAGTAGTACAAGTATCGACGTTGTTAGTTTTGTTAACATCTGAAGTCTCGGCTTTAGTGACAGCTTCAACGAAATCAGAATCTGAATCAATCTCCATAGTTTCATCATCGGAAACTAGGAGATTAGGAGTATCATCATCTGAAGAAGAAGAAGAGGTTAACCCTTTACCGTTATCAATGTCCTCACTGATACCACTGTCAAATTTCTCACGTTTTGACACATTTGTACGATGAGTGTGTATTGTCGATCTTTCACCTTCAGTCGTAGTAGCTTGATCAGTCTCTTCTTTTGCAGGTTCATTACTTTCAGCAGTGCGAGGCACTGAGCGACTTCTTAATATTAACCTCCGATGTCCTGAAATAAAAGTAATTTAATTTTTACTATAATGAAGAAATAGATAGTGAACTTTCTTACTAAATTATCTGTTTTAACTATTAAAACAATATGAATCTAGCAAAATTTGCAATAATCAAGTAATTGGGAGTTGTAACACTTACAGCCATGTAACAGGAATATTATGTGATGACACAAAATAATAAATACCCATAATGACTAAAAACATAGAGGTGTGGTCTGATAAAAGTAAAAGACGCAATATATAATGGTAAACATTTGTAATTTTTATATACATGTATAAATTCTTTTATGACGCAAAATAATTAAAGTAGAATCATTTAAATAAATAAAAAAGTAAATAATAGGCAGACTATTAATAACCAAGATAAAAAGCAGACTTAAAAAATATCAATCAGTAAAAGTGTATAACGTATATAAAAGTTCCTGATAATTAAAAACAGTGGTGCAGTTAATGCGAACAATTAAAAAGACAGATAAATGATTGCATAATGAACGATTTAAATAATTTCAAACAATAAAGTTAAAAAAGAAAAACATATGTAAAAAAGCACGTTATAATATCAGCGTATATGTCGGAACACAGAGTGAATATGAACTTGATTATAATGCTCATGAGACTTGAATGGATACAGAGGGCCTTGTACTGCATCCTTAAGTAGGATATGTTTGCGTTTGCCTTACTGGACTGGAATATTATATATACTATATAAATACCTTTTTCGGCGTTTCTGCTCGCAGTCCTTTTTTTTGTCACGGTTACTGATGACGCGTTTCGCCTATTGTTCAGGCATTATCAAATCTGATTTTGTATGGCATATACACAATGCTCGTCAAAAAACGTAAAAACATTTAAAAACACTTAAAAAACACTAACATATTTAAAAAACACACGCACAAACAACACAAATAGTACAGTTACATTCATTTATTAAGTGAGCTGTACACGTGTACACCGGTCAAT
>JAGFPH010000726.1:258229-281779 GCA_018207615.1 Philaenus spumarius
GAATAGACCTATTTCCCAAATTGTTGGTCGAAACCCTAAAATATCGGTCTATAAACTTAATTTTGGAAATTTGCTCAACTCACGTCAGCGGTTCAGCTGCGTGGTCGAATTATTTTATTTTTTACAAGAGTTCAAGCATGAGCTGCTGGGTCACTACTTGGTGCGGCTTCTAGG
The DNA here is from genome assembly GCA_018207615.1 of Philaenus spumarius. Taxonomy (NCBI): domain Eukaryota; kingdom Metazoa; phylum Arthropoda; class Insecta; order Hemiptera; family Aphrophoridae; genus Philaenus; species Philaenus spumarius. The sequence continues at coordinate 258,404 of JAGFPH010000726.1, forward strand.
AGTGTTATTGGTCTTTGTGTATTCACTGACGGTGTAAAGGTACAGACTACAGACTCAATGCTGTGTGGGTTAATATTTCACCTGAACAGCCAAATTGGCTTCCCAAATTTTAAGTTTTCTTGGGAAGGTCAAAAATATCCCTGGACTCCTTTGATGAAGGATGGGAGGGTACTCCTTAACACGTTCACTGCTACAAAAATTTCATATTTCCTATGCTAGGAGCTGACCTTTTATTTTTATATTTATAGTCTAAATGAGTAGAAATTACTTTATTATTTATTTTTGAACCTTTCTACGTAATAATCACTAATATTTTAAAGCGGACGCACATGTGCGTCCATACCATATAGTCTTAAAATGGACGTGCGAAGCACGCAATGCATTGTGTATTGAAAATACTCCCAATACGGGGGTTGGCGTGCGAAGCACGCAATTCACTGTGCATCGGCCGCTTCTCCATAGTGTTCAGTGTCTAGCTCACTTGTGCGTCCTTAGCAGTGAACGTGTTAAGCCCCATACTCTAGTCTAGCCCCCCACCCCCCCCTAGAAAATATTGTATGGGCGTCCTTGCTCCAGAACGTTGAAGAATCCACACCTCCTAGGTGAATTAAAAAGAAATTCAATCATATTACAGTAGAACCCCTTTTAACCGGTCTGGTCGGGACCGAGACTCTGGCAGGTTGATCCGAAGTTCCCGTAAAAAATAGATTTTTGATAAAAAATAACCTACATATTTCATAAATAAACACGCAAGTAAGACGTTATTGCATCCCATTTTATTGTATGTACCACATAAATAAACAAACACCAACAAATTAAACATTTTAAACTTTGAAAACTGAATTTACACATACCGTATCAAAAAATGAGTTATTTTTTTTGTTCTTTAACATTCAAAGATTTATAATTACAAGTCTCTCCAATTTCATATGTTAATCACGGCTAAAGCCGTTGAGTCTTTTTGCTGCTCAACATATTACGCAATATATTACATATTTTGCTCCCACGGAATTCAGTAAAGGTTCCGACGAAGAAAAAGAAACAAAGGATTTGTCAATTGATTCTAAGAAAAAATACAGTTGCCGCGGATGCAAGAGGGGAATCAAACTCATGCCCCCCCTCCCCTGTTCCCTGCAACAACACTAACACACATTGCGCACCTAAAGTTCCGTCACCCAGCTTTATTTTCCAGGAAATGTCCATCAAACAATCAATGTTTGAGATTTCGGCCAGTTACAGTAATATAATCTGTAAGAGAAAAGAAACTCTTGTTGTTCATGGGATAGGCCGGTTAAGAGGGATTCTACCGTATTATCAAAATTACATTCTATTTATTTAAAACTTTTTTTAGGCTGTAAACTTAGCAAGACTTGCAATACAACTTTCTGGTGTTTTAAAGAAAAAAATGGTTTTGTATCGCCTATTTCCACAATTCTATTGAAACGATTTAATAAATATGGTGTCGAAGGAATGTATTTTGTAAATACATAAGGCGTTTAAAGAACTGACTGAAAATTGTCAAAGAACTGGCGTTTAGAAAATCCACGATGGAAAACCGATTAACTAACAGAATAGTTAAGGAAAGTTTATAGCTTTTCAGTATAAAATCCTAGGAATTATTAAAATCAGCCCATTAGGCTATAGAAATAGAAGTTTAAGGAAAAAAAAAACTCATTCTTTATGTATGCTTTAATTTTGTTGACAGTACCTAAAAAAAAAGAATAAATAATTGTTTATAAATTTGTTAAGATAGTTGCTGTTGTAAATTATTTAAATATATGCAAGAACGATTATAAAAATGGCTTTTTGTAGGCCAAGGCTACATTTAAAAAAAGTTTTGTCAAACAAACCAAATTCTAAATGATTTCGGCAAATGTATACCCAGAGCACTTTCAATACGCACTTTAACTATTAAAATTATTTGTGTGTTTCTGATTACTCAGCTTGACAAAAATCTTGCTTGTGTACAGTTGCAACGCGAAGGTAAATTATTTTAGCCTTTGTTTTAAAATTGTGTAAATGGAAACAAACATGTATGAAACGAAAATTTATTCAGGAAATTGATGAAATTCTAAAAGAATCCTAATTCAATTTTAAATAAGATATATTTTCACGCTATAACAATAAGACAAAGTGTTACTTTCTGCTTGTGCAATTTAAATCTGTTACTCCACCTGTCTGATAAATCTTTAGTAAATAAATGTTTTCCTTCTGAAATCATAGCCTCATTACTACACGCACAGATCTCTCTTTGGTCTTTTTATAGACACCAAAAAAGCGTTTGACACTGTAGATCATGATGTCCTTTTGGAAAGATTGTGGTCTGCAGGAGTAAGAGGTTTGCCTCATCAATGGTTTGTGAGCTACCTTAGTGGTAGGTCTCAGAGGACCAGATTGGATGGTGTATTGGGAAGTACCAAAGAACTAAAATGTGGAGTACCTCAAGGGTCTGTGCTTGGTGCTGTCCTTTTTATTATATATATATAAATGACTTGTGTAAAAGTAAATTCAATGGGGAAATAACAGCTTTTGCGGATGATACTGCATTCTTGTACAGAGGAAAAGATAATGCCGAATTATTATCATTAATAAAAAATGACCTTAAATATTTAAGATTGTGGTTTTCGAAAAATTATATGGTTCTAAGTGAAGAGAAATCTAATTTTGTTATTTTTTCATTTAAAAGAAAAGATCAATTACCGCAAAGCTTAGCGTATCACCATTTGTCATGCCTGGAAGCTAATAATATAAATAGATGTCCATGTCCAGTAATTAAAAATAATATAAATGAAGTAAAATATTTAGGAATTGTAGTAGATCAAAATTTGACTTGGAGGAGTCACATTGATAACTTGCAAAGAACAATGCACTCAATTATTAGAAAATTTTACTTTCTTCGATCAATGTGCCCAACTGAATTGCTAATTCAAATTTATTTTGCACTTGTTCAGTCTCGTATTCAGTATGGCCTGTTATGCTGGGGAGGTACCTATGAGGCGGTTATCAAACCTCTTGTGAAATGTCAAAAACATATTATAAGAGTAATGGCATTTAAAAATAAAATGGAGCATTCGCTACCACTTTTCGGATCATTTGGTATACTTCCACTTAGATACTTGTATGTGTACAAGGTACTTTCAGATTTCTTTAAAGCAAGTGGTGAAATAAATAATGATTACAAACCCCAAAGATATTCTAAACGTAAGATTGTTAATATTTTACCTAAAACAAAACTAACTGCATTCAAAATTTGTTTTCTATTTAGAGGGGCTAAATTGTTCAATATTTTACCAAAGGAGATCCAGTTGTGCAGTACATTTGTTAATTTTTCAAAATCAGTAAGAGAATGGCTGTTTAGGATAAATGATATTGAGTATCTTTTAAAATAAATGTGGCTGTTATATTGTTTGTATGGAAATTACGTTTTTGTTTAAGATGATTGTAAATAGAATTATAAGTATGTCATAGGATTGATTAAGTTTAGATTAAGTTTAGCTTTATATATTAATATTGTTTTTAGCAAGGAGGCTTATTATTATTTGTATTTAAAAATCAAAATAATTACTTTTTAAGTACTAAGTGTAAAGGGCACCTCAGAAAGATTTTATTCTTTCATTTTTTTCTTGATAACTCATTTTATTTTCTTCATTAACTCAAGTGATAAAAAAAAAATAATGGTAAATCCTAAGCAGGCTTATCCTAAGGATTACCTAATTTTCCATGTGTTAAGTTATGTAGAAGAATTATAATTAGTTTGTTGTTTTGTTTTTTTGTTTGCTGTAAATACAATGTTATAAAGTTATGTATGTATATTACACATGGAAAATAAAAATATCTATCTAAAAAAAAATATCTATCTCTTCCTCGCATGTTGCGTCCTTACAACATCCAAACACCACGCCCCTAGAACTGTGGAGCGCACAGTTCCATAAAAAGATTTGTATCTTTTTCCATAAACTGGGGGATGGCTACTGACATACAGCTTAAGTATAAATCATAAAAGTATAAAGAAAGAATAAAGGATTCATTATATTAAACATTGTCAATAATAACAAGTGAAAATTGGGTACTCGCCTATATGCGAGCCACCACTACTTGTGTATTAATCTATATATAAGAGGCTTTGTCCTGACTGACATAGAATCAATGTAGAGCAAAAACTACTTAAGATAAAAATACAAAAATTAAAGAATATGTTCATTCTTATGGGGTCACAGATGTACGCTAAGAAAGAATTTTGCAAAATTTTCATTTTAAAGCACCAAAAAAATAGTGAAAATTCGGGGGTTCACTCCCAGCCCTATAACAGATAAAACAGCTGTTCTGATCAAAAGGCAAAAGGTTAGCAACACATGTTTGTTTACATTCATTACCATAACAACCAACTAAGCAAATTTAGAGTCAGATAATTATTCTTCACAACTAACCGTTTATTTATATTAGGTAAAAGCAAACAAAAGGCTTACTGCATTATAAGTCAAATATATGGTGTTACATATTATAATAAAACATTTTGTATTATTATTATACGGCTTCGCCAAGGGTCACCGTCAAGTTGTTGAGTGAAGCGAGCTGGTGCGGAACCCTAATATACAGATACATTATGTCTATTGAATCTTGCTACAAAAACAAATTTTGTCAAAAACAACAGAAAATAAATACATCTTTTTTTAAGTGAAAGTTTTAAAATTAGCCTCTACAAAAAAGTTCTCGAGTTATATTCATTCCTTCCCCATAATAATAGGTGCTTATATAACAAATATTTAATACAAAATCTTTATACATACTTTAATTAAGTTCTTCATGTAATTCTCATGGTCTTCAGGACAAGCTGCTCCACAATATACACGATCATATAGACGGATTGAGCTCGGTAAGCATAGACCGTTTCCTGGAACCATATATTTAAACTAGAAACACTAAAAATAACACTTCTTCAGGGAAGTAAGAGATTAAAGTAGTACGAAGTAGTAGGACTGACTGCAAGCCAAAAACACATTGCATTATTACAGTGTTTAAGAAAAATAAAGAAAAAAACACATACAGTATTCTTCTTTTCTGACTTGCATTGAAAATAAAATTATAAAACTGTAATTTTTAGAATTCTTATATAAAAAGAAAGTAGGGACGAACAAATTATTAGAAAAGCATTTATTAATTACAGAATAAAGAATGAGTTTACATATTTTATTCTAAAACTTGTTTTGGAAATAAAATTATAAATTTCTAATTTGAAATATTGTGAAATGAATCTAACTACAATAAAATTGAGTACCTAGCTCCAAAATATTATAAAAATATTTTAAATTAGTAAAAATGGAAAATACAATCCAAATTTTCATGCTTTTAGAATAAAACATATTTATTCACAGAACTATTTCGCGCTTCTTAATGCTGCTTTAACACTTCATTAATAATTATTACTCTCTACATACTTTTTTTTTAAAGAATCAATCTAATTACAAATTTATAATTTGATTATTTTACTATAGTGAACTGTTATGCCAAATTTTATATACAGAGGAGTGACATTTTTAACTAGCACTAAAAATTGTAGCACAAAACTGAAATAATTGTAAATAGAGATACATGTTAAAGCACCTGATACACACTGCAAAAATACTTTTTGATTTGTTTTAGGAGGTTATGGTGTTAAACTTATAACAGTACAAATTCCAAAACTAATAACCAATACAGAGAGAGTAGATCTGTAGCCTATTAGTAAATGTAACCCAACCTTCCAAAGAACTCCTAAATTCATATAGCCTAACCAACCATATAATAGAAATGTAAATATGTAATTAGTAATCCTGTATTCAAATGTCAAAATCAATTACAGCATTGTATATTCATAATCAGTTAAATAAGCTAGAACTAGGCTTGTTAGAAATACGTATAACCTCACCAAAATGTAACCTTCCACCAAAACATTACCTTTATTAGCTAGTATTCCATAAATCAACAATAGATTCACATTTATTAATCATCACAAACAAAGTAATAAATTCTCACATGTTATTGATAACACGGCATAATTAAAACCAGTCCGAAATCCGTTTGTAAACAGTGGAAATACAAAAACACCATCGAAGTAGGTTAAGACAACTCAAGATGGGAACTGATAGAAATTAATCGTAATATAAGTTTGGAATAGACATTAACTAACACAAATTGGATTATAAACTTTGTAAAATTATACAGGGATAGACTTTAGTATTAAAAGTAATTATAGAAATCAATGTAATGTGTGTTATAATTAAGATATGCATAAGCGTAGGAAATAAGAGCTAGCTGATAGCCTAATCTAATACAACTCGCATACCTTTGTCAGTAAATATGTTTCGCGATTTAAAATCATGTTATCCACAATAAAAGTATTTAGTAATAATTATAACAGTATCAGAACGGACTAGTAACCCGGAAATAAGTACAAATTCAAAGAAATAATTAGCCAAAACTACGATATAAAAGGAACTATTTCTCGGAAACCGCAATTCAACTAAGATTGACGTCAGAATATTGCCGTGACAACAGATTGGAACAGTTCTCTGCGCAGAAGTCTGGAGCATAAAAGAACAAATCGAAGGAAAGCCAAAAGCGTCGGTTTTAAAAACAGAAGCCTTCCGGCCATGAAAGTGTAAAGATGCAAATTGCAATGTGTTAAACAATTTTTCAATTTTTAAGTTAAAATATTAGAGTCAGTGCCAATGAACTAGCAGAGAATGGTAAACTATATCAATACAAGCAACTGAACATTAAATCATCAAATAAAAGAACTTCTAATCCTTTTCAAAATCCAATCCTAAAATTTCCTAACAACTATTTTGAGAGTAATCGCCAATTTTGATTTACGTTCTGAACATTATTTTAATAGTAAAATTTTCTTAAAATGCGTTGATTTAAAGGAATATATTAAACCTAGCCGAGTGCCTACCCCGAGATAATTTCATATTCATAGAAACAATTAAAAGACTTAATTTAAAATACAGACAGTTACAAGTGCCTACCAAATGAACTCTAACCGAGGCTAATATTAACAAAAATATTGTAAATTCATCAGGCTTTTAGAAACCTGATTATCATATTTGAATGTAATGTATATTATTCTAATTAGTAAATTCTAAAATAAATCAATTCCTATTAACAAACTGTTTCCATGGTGTGTATGAGTAAATTATTTACTGTACTTGTAGTATAGCCTATGCATAATTCAAATTCATATTTCAAAATTACAGCGTTTCCATCTTTTCAATTCATAGAAAGCTAGTTATCAAGTCATTCAAATTAATATTTATAATTTGATGCCCAACTTTGAGGCAAGTAAGAAAATTAATACTTTTTATAAATGATACAAATTTACAAACTTTTAAAATTAAAATTTGTATTTATTACCTGATTTTGATGAAATTTTAATTTATCAAAACCTTTAAAATGATGTAACACAGGCGCTTACTTAATTTTAATGTTTTTAAACTACAAAAATACGGATACACAATAAGTAACAAGTTAAGTTGTACAAATTTGCACTAGTGATAAGTCCTTTTAACCTTTTGATTAGTAGGTCTTCGGATGGAAATTATCACCCAAAAAGTGAGATTCTGTTTTGTTTAAACATTAAAAAAATTATTATTATTATTCTGGCTGTTGTAAAGATTAACTTAAAACACATTTTTTGTTCAGAACAATTTTTAAAACTAATTTTTACCTAAAAATGTTATTTGACTTTGATTTAGTTAGGTCTAATTATATAATTTTTATTCCTTGTATTTTTTAATTTTTACATTTGTTGCTGTTGTATTTTAGTTTTCCTTGCTGTAAACTGTAAAAATAAAAATTGTTGATTACAAATTGTTTACTGTTTCTTTTTTTTCAAACAAGAAACATAAAAACACTGATTTAAATAAAAACCCGAACCACAAAACAAGGAGCAAAAACTATAACTAAACAACTAAAGTGGGGGGAGGGCGTGTACAGTATATATAGGGCTGTAATATTTTATGTATACTTTAGTAGTGTTAAAACCCTCTGAGAATGATGACCATGTCATCGAAATGTACATAAGGGTAAGGTATTAAACTTAACTTACAATTTAGTTGTTTAGTTATAGTTTTTGCTCCTTGTTTTGTGGTTCGGGTTTTTGTTTAAATCAGTGTGATTTTGTCGCCACAGTGCTCTTTTATTTGTTTAAGAAACATAAAACCTCATTTTGCTGTGAATTAGTTAGGCTTATTTGCATATATTTATTTCTAGTATTTGATTAGATAAAAATCACCTTTTTATATAAATAGGATCATACATTTTTTGGTAATCAAATGTTTTGTTGGCCTACTGTTGCAAAATAATTTCTGGGTTTAGAATAATTTCATATATTTCGTCATCCAGTAAATTGCACGACTGATCCATTATTCAATACTAAACTACTACATTCACTAAAATGACTAAAATACAAACTAATTCTGCAGACAAGTAGTGCATCAAAACAAACAAAACATAAGCAGTTGACAAGGCTACAGCAAAGAGTAACTATTAGCTCTTGCCGTGGTCAAATAACGCCGTGCATTGGTTGAGTAAAGACGCTCCTGCACTCTGTTGGATTAAATTTGGAGTCAAATAAATGTTTCAAAAAATTGACGATAGGTTGCACATCAGTTTAGTCTGTCTGCCGAGTCGAACGCAACATAAACGTTCATACCAGTCTGAGTGAAACACCAAAACGTAAAATTGACGTTCATACTGTTGTCGTCACGTGGCGCCCGGACGCAACAATAACGTTCGTACCAATCAAGAGGTTAAAACTCCAGTCAAGCCCAAATAACGTTATACAGGCTAAATAATTTTAAAAAGCATTTTGGAAAATGCATCAGGAATTCCATTCACAATTACAGCTTTCTGTCTTTAAATTTAAGGTATAATTAAAAACTTCAAATCACATAAAATAAAGCTCGTTTATTCTAGGTAACAAAAACATTAATTACTCTCTTTGATTACTTGTAGCTACATTACCTGTGACAAATACAGGATCACAAAACTCGAATCGATCTACAGCCGGTGAGCGTTTTCTAAATTCCTCCAGTTTTTCATAAGCATATTTTACAACATCTGGGTACATTTCCAAGCCATGGTTTACTCCAAATGGTCCTAAGAACGTACAGTGTTTATTAATAATACAAATACATATGTTACCACTTAACAATAAAAAAACCTTATTTAACCCTTTGACTGGTGGGTTATTGAACGGCAAACGAGTCCCAAAAAGTAAGTTTTTAAAAAAAGCTTAAAATGAGTTATTTTTTTATAATATGTTTATAAACAATATAAAAAACTACCTTCTTTATATAAAACTTTTTTTTAAATCATATTTGGAGTTTTTTTTGGTTGCTTTTATAGATTTTTTGAAAATTTGGTTTTTTAATTATATTTATGTGTAAATAAGAATACCTAATACCTGGACCTATGACGATTTCAATATTTTTTCCCCAAAAATGCTTGAAATTACGGTTTGATTCTGGAACTGATTTTTTTACATCACATTTGTTGCACAGCCACACCGTTTCTTTGCGACGCTGAGCTCGGAATTCAATTCACCTGCACACATAGCAGGCTCGGCGGAGCTTCAGTTTGTTTTCGGTTGCCGGGATTACTTTTGAACTACTGCAAACATTGCAAGTAACGTCCGCTAGATTGCAGTGTATGCTAGATATGCTTATAAGTGGCTCACGACATATATTATTCGGGGTTACTAAGAGCGGTTAGGATGCTTCCCGCACCTGTGTCTGGAATACTGCAAGTGGCACTGGCACGCGCTCCCGAATACGTTGTGTGCGTACTAGTCAAAGGGTTAATGTTCAATTTACTCTTGTACAAAAAATGGGTCTGCACTAAGCCGTAATTACTATGACAAGGGAATAATAGCCTAAGTACTTTTCACCAGTCTGCGAGGCATCAATTTGTTTTTCTAAAATAAAATTAGTATAGGTGTTTTTATTACATTTTGTGATTTGTTTTATATTTGCAGCAGTATAAAAATAATGAATAATATATATGTAGTCAACTATTGATCTACCGAGGGCAGGTAATTAACTTTGCGACTTATCCGCAGTTGATTTTTATTGATTGCTGTACTCTATACAAATATTTAACTACATTTAGCACAGATTTAAAACTATTTTAAAAAGATAACAGTCTAGTGTTTTAAAAAGTTTCTATCCTTTATACAGTACAAAGATGTTTTTATCACAGAATATGATTTCCCCGTTGTAAACCTCCAAAAATTGACACGTGATACCGACACTCATGCAATTGTATATAAAATATATTGTATTAAAGGTGTATGATAAAGCTATATTCATAGAATTTAAAACCGACATACAAAATGAAAACACAAAATCATCACGCATAACCGACACCCTCTTTAATTGTATGCAAAAATGCCAATTACATGTAAATAAAATATTAAAATGTAAAAGGAAATAGTAAAAGTATATTAGTAGAATATGAAACTGAGATGCAAAACTGTCACATGAAAAGATATTGCCCTCAAGCTTTATCGTATCCTATAAAAAGTAAAGAAAAAACGATAGGTCTAGCAACACTGTCAGTTAGCTTTCATGATTGATGTCGTATAAGAAGAGGGTTTATAAATAAAACACGGTTTAATCATTTTCTAAGTTTATTATCTTTCAAAGAAGTTCTAAAACTAAAATTGTAGTCAGGGTCATAAATACAGTTATAAATTGTAAGGTCGAGAGAGCGGCAGGTAACCTACTACTGCTATGACACAAGAAGTGGGACTGTCAAGAGTCACCGTGTGGATCAGAAATTTACCGTGTGAGTCACTGAGCAGTGTAGGTCTCTAAGGCTTGATTCATACGTTATAGCTGTTTCCAATAAGCTATCAGTTCGCTCTCACTTGGATAAAATGTCCTTTTATTAACATTGCTGGTTAACATTTAATGGGGTTTCGTATTTTTTTACAATATTAAAAGTTAGGCGCAAAAAAAAAAAAAATTAAAACTAGAAAAATCTATTGAAAAACTTGCTGTGCCAGATAACACACATCCAGAGTTTACACATTATCCAGAGTTTATGTGTTATCCAGAGGGATAACACATTCAGAGTTTCTCTCTGAATTCCCGAGTGTAAACAATACAGTTTGATCCACTTTGTACTATTTCTTCAAAGTTCAGCAATAACATAATTGTATTTTAGCTTAGTAGTGCTTGGTCCATGTTTTCTCGCTTGAAATTTAGTATAATGCATTTATTAAACCTAAAAAATTAATAATACATTACTTTGCACAAAAATAAAATGACTATCTATTATCGCGCACAGTTATAAACAATGCATAAGCCCCGTTTACACCCAGAGTATAAGACCCAGTGCACTGGGCCTAGTAAATTACTGGGCTGAGAAGTTGGTTTAATCAATTTTGGGGTTTACATTGAGCGAGTAACATGAAACAGTGACTGAACGAGTAAGACAGTACTTTCTGAAATGGCGTTGTCAAAGAGTGTTTGAAGAATGTGTCACGTTTACTGTTGGCGAAGTTGGACTAAGTGATGGTTGAAGAGTTGATCAAAGAAAAAAGGCTATGGGCTAGAGATTGGCTTCAAAGAAGACCGACTCACGGAGCTTCGTCACTTCTATTGCAAGAACTAGCGTTGGAGGATGTCAAAGAATACATGTCGGCATTAAGAATGTCACAAATTAATTTTCAAAATTTGTTAAGTTTAGTGTAATTAAATATTCGACGGCAAGATACCTTAATGAGAGACTCTTCTAAACCGGCAAAGTTCAAATTAGAAATAGCATTAACTTTCTTAGCAACTGAAAATAGCTATAGAAGTTTAGCACATATGTTTCAAAGCCGGCCATATCTAAAATAGTTCCCGAAGTGTGTGCTGAAATTTACAAAGCTCTGAAACCTTGGATAAAAGTAAGTACGTCTTTTGAAACAATGATCTTGTTTATTTATTTATTTTTTACAAATTAGACATGGAATGCACTAAACAAACACCACAAAACAACTAGGCACTTGGAGTGAGAAAATGTTCAGCTTTCATGGATTTGTAAAAAAAACTAAGAACCTTAATTATACATTTGTACAAAATCTTTGAAATTCAACAAAGTACAAATTTTTTGTTCGCCACGGTGTGATTGTTCATTTGTTTGTTCTTTCAATTCGAAATGTCGTGTTTGGCTGATTCCAGGCTGATTTAGAACACTTGCAGAAGAACCAGTGTTGCCGACCAAAGCTATTTCATATTTTGTTAAAATTTCCTGAATGTCCTGTTGTGCTGGAGCACTCTGCAGAGAAGGAAAATGTGAAAGGCATTTGGCTACATACTTCCCTAAGGTTTCGGTCTCACTTTGTTCAGCTTTGGGTTGTGATAATATCTCACTGGCAGCACGAAGCTCTTTGACAGCACTTGACAGCTCAACAACTTTTCTTTTGTTTCCCCTCGGCTGACCACTAGTGGGAGGAGTTGGAGTAGAGCGCTTCACTGGCACTTTGTTGTGGGGACTTTTTAATGTTGCAGGTGAAGGGGCTGATCACTCAAATTACTTTTGTCATCATCATCTACATCAAGAGGAGAGTTTACTGGTTCATCTCCAGTGGCTTGGGTTCCTTCAGTAACCTGTGAAAGTTTTTAATTTATAATTTTAAATCAATAAAATTGTTAGCTATGACTATTTTTCAGACACCTACAACTGCTGATGAATGGAACAACACTAAAAGAGGATTCGAAGAAAGATGGAATATTCCTAACTGTTGCGGAGCCATTGCCGGCAAGCATGTATTCATAGAAGATTCTCCGAACAGTGGAAACAATTAGTCCAGTCGATGAATGCTCAAAAGGGGAGTGTAGATTGAAATGGAAGGAACACAATTTTTGACTTTGGGACATTGTTTGGAATAGTTAGAGGTAGACATACTAAAAGTCCCCACTCCTAGCAGGTGAGCGTGGTGCAGGTTAGCCTGTATAAGGTCCTCTTTTTCGGGTTTATACTTATATCTCGAAAACTATGCGTCTTAGCGATAAGACCAATCTATACCAAATTAACGCTCACAAAATGTGCTACAAGATTGAATCTAATAATTTTTCTCGCATCGTTTCCGAGATATCCGCGAACAAAATTCGCTTATTTTTGAAAAAAGAAATTTTCCTCACGTTTTTTTCTAGTCAACTTTTCAGTTTGTTGTCCTACGAAAAAGTTATAAAGAAGGAAGTTGTAGAACGTTAAATTTCCTTCAAGAATATGTAATATTTCATGATATTGTCTTCAACCATTCAAAAGATGGGCAATTTTAACTTTACTTGTAAATTCCAAGATTTTACAGAAAGACTTACTATCATTAAAAAAATACATAGATAGCGAAAAAATGATTAGACTTAATCTTGTAGCATATTTTGTGAGCTTTAATTTTATATAGTATTGCCTTATCGTTCAGACGCATAGTTTTTGAGATATAAGTGAAAAACCAAAAAAGGGGACCTTCTATGGGCTCCCCGTTCACTTTCTAAGAGTGGAGACTTTTAGTATGTTCAACTCTTAACTAGTCTAAACTATGTCCGAAAGTAAAAAATTGTGTTCCTTCCATTTCCCTCTAGAACTTTTCGTTGACTGGATTAAATAGTTGACCACAATTATTGCTTCTCCTTCATTGAAGTAGGACATAGAGGCTCTAAAAATGATAGTGGAGTGTTCCAAAACAGTTGAATTTGGTTGTCTTTGGAAAATGGAGTTTTGCCTGATGGATGCTTTCTTGTTGGCAATGACACCTTTCCATTAAAACCATACCTAATGAAACCATATGTGATAGTAAGTAGAGCACTGACAAAGGAAGAAAAGGTGTTCAATTACTGCCTAAGCAGAGCAAGAAGAATTGTTGAGAATGATTTCGGAATTTTGGTTAGTCATTTCCGAGTATTTGAGAGAAAATTAAGTTGTAAGGTAAATAGTGTCTTTACTTGTGTCTGCTGCATGTGCCCTTCACAACTGGCTTTGTGTTACATCACCAGGATCGTATTTTCCACAAAGCTCTGTTGAAGAGGAAAACTTGGAAACTGGGAACATAATCCCTGACAGATTGGGAGCTGAAATAGCACAATTACGAAACATAAAACGTTTTGGGGGTTGATGAACAAGCACACTGCCGAAGAATATCAAGAGACAAATTGCCAGATTATTTTAACAATGAAGGAGCTGTTTCCTGGCAGGACAAGTTTATGTAAAGCTTGATCTCAATTAGGTAAACAGTTTATGTATTATAATTGAGTTTAAAAATTATAGTCGTAACTGTTCGTTATTTCACCAAGTATTTTTACACTGTTCTCTCGATGTAGTGATATTACAGCTTATCAATTACAAAAGAATTAAAAAATAATATATAAGTTTTATTATAACCAAAAGTCAACCTGCATTCTACATAACAATTGCAGTTTTTACTTACCACAGTGTTGATTACATTTGCTGGTGGGTCCTCGGAGATTTTCATTATTGGTTCTAAAATTTTAAACCACTTCAATGACATCGTGTAAATGTCTTCAATGCCTGATCCTGACTTTGAAGCTTTTTGTATATTCAACGCCTATTGATTGAAGGTTGACATCACGTTCTTAATTTTGTTTTTTACTTCTAAGGCTCCAAGACCTGGCATACCCATATGTTGAATGATAGAATCAACTGCACTTTGACGTTTGTTTTTGTAATGTTCCACAAACACTCAAGTTCATGATACAGTTCAAAAAATGTAATGGTTTCTTCCTTGGAAAACTTCATGACGATAACTTGTGTAACTTACAATAAAAACCAACAACACTACAGATGTCAAAACCTATATAAATATATAAAACTTTATTTGACAAAAAGAACAATTATTCACTTTTACATTCAACACTCCTCGGCCACTGAACTCGGTCAACTGTTTAGTCGTGCCGAGTGAGTGACCCAGTGATCTTCGACGCCAAAAGTTGTTGTGGAGGGGTAAGCTTTATCACTCAACGAGAGTGACTATTCTTTATAGAGAGTGTCAAACTCCGCCTGCATTGAACTTTCTAACCAATCACCACGCTCTTCCGCTCTTATTTTCACAGATATCTCCCGTATCTTTTCCTGCCATAATCGTGTTTCTCCGTTTTTATACCCCAATACATAATTGTATCTCGCACACATAACATAATTTAATTTGAATGATTGTTATTACTCTAACTGTGATTTTATTATTATATCAGACTGATTTGTAATGTTACTTATGTTTTAAATAAAATATTTTTGAAAATTTTTGAGTGTTATTTTGACTAGAAACTTTAATGTTGTGCCGTATTTTCACTTTTAACTGTAATCAGTTAATTTGGTTCTAACTTTAATCAGTTATTTTTTAGACATTAACTTTAACCAGTTATTTTTTTCTGGCAATTAACTTTAACTTTAATCAGTTAAATATTTAGGTTAACTTTCCCCAAGTCTGGTGAAATGCATTTCCGCTTTCTCCCAAACTGGTCACATGTACACTTTTTTCCTGGTATTTTTCTGAACACGATGCAGAAAACTGCATCCAAATCGGAGCTGTAGGTAAGCATTTATTTATTCGGGTCGAAGTCGTACTAGTTTGCCTGGTCTAACAAGAGGATTTCATAAACCAGATCATCTTCTTACAATCTAGTTACTATACATACCTTAGACCTAGTTATTAAGAAATAGAAACCAAAGCAGTGTGATAATTAAAGAATTTGCTAATTTAACAGATTATGTAATGCAAACACTGACTGTCAACAAAACAAGTAAAAACATGATTCATCAATTTTAATAAAAACTCTTGTATTTTAGGAATACTACTAGGTATCTAAAACATGTTGAGAATAAATATTTATGTAAAATATAATTGTTACTGTATCTCATTAATCTTATATATATATATGTGTTTAAATTTATAAATTTGGTGAACAGGTAATATAATAAACCAAAACAATTATATACTGAAGACTACATCAACATAACAAAGTTTATGACTAGTTGGATACCACCTAAAGAAGTAAGTAATTAAAAATCAATATCACAAAGATTAAAATAACAATGAAAGACTACAGGAGTATAAATAGAATAATTTGTACAAAACTAAGTGTCCGCATTAGCAGAATAAAATGGGATGGAGTGAAGTAGGCTTAATTATTATAAATGACTTACAAACATGTAATATCAAACAATTGTGAGTAATTTGAAAGGTACTCATAGTCCTATACTTATATTGGTGAAAATAACCAAGTTTCCGTGAGTACAAATAATAGAATTTTGTAAGTGATGCTGCATTATTTTTTATGTATGTCGTTCCACTAAATGCAGAATAATGTAAAAGGCGAGCAAGTATTTATTCCACTTCTACATTAAGCTCAATCAATATTTACTTCCTCCTGTTGATTCTTTTACTTTAATTTTTAAGGTTATTGTTTAGATAACGTTTAATTTGTTACTAATAAAATCTGAAAGACTTGGCATTAGGGGACTGCCACTGCAGTGGCTAAAATCATTCATATGTAACAGGACACAGAGGGTTACTGTGGCAAGAAGATTATCAGTACTGGCAAATAGTGATTATGGGGTATCCCAAGGGTCAGTTCTGGGGGCAGTATTCTTACTAATTTACATAAATGATCTATTTAATAACATTAAATGTGGATAAGTTGATTCAGTTCGCTGATGATACTAATTTACCTTTCAACACAAAACCACAGAAATTCTTGAGTAAAAGGCCTTCTTACAGGTAATTGCTACAAGTCAGTATTTAGCCGAAAATAACTTGAGTATTGCTAAAGATAAAACAAAATCTATGAATTTCAGCTTAAAATCAAACCCTTATCAGACAGTACAAGTGTCTTAGGTACATATTACACAATCGAATAAACTGTCAAAGATTTTCCAAAGAAATTTTACAATTCTTTGACAAACTAATTCGTTAATCAAACTTTGACAAAGATTTTCAAATAAGAATAAAATACTAAAATATTAATATAATACACATTTTTTAGGTAACCTCCTACCTCAAAATATATGTCTTTTTCAGTTTTCATATTTATTCCTTGTGATCCTTTCCTTTTACTTTCTCACTATACCATAGTATAGAGAAAGTGTATAGTGATCGCAAAAAAAATCGATGTTGATATTTTTGTGGAAATATCCGTTTTGGGACCCCCTGAGTCCAAAAAAGAGGTTTTTACAAAATGTCTGTCTGTATGTATACACAGCTAGAGCGAAAACTATTCGATTGATTTCAAACAAATTTGCACCAGACATGTCAAGTAGGCCTGTATAGATGCATGAAAAACGGTTTTGAAAAACAACCCCCATTTTGGCAAAAAACCCCAAAAAATCAGTTATAACTTTTTATAAAAAAACGGCTCTAATGATTTTGATAAAATTTGGCTTATTTGTAGACTTTAATGTACCCTACCATATGCAAAAAACAGCATCTTTCTAAAAATTCTCGTTTAGCTAATAATATTAACTGATTTTGGGAGGTTTTTTGACCATAAATGGGGTTGTTTTTCAAAATTTATCAAAATCTTTTTTCGTGCATCTATACAGGCCTAATTGACGTGTTTGGTGCAAATTTGTTCGAAATCGATCGAATAGTTTTATCTCTAGCTAATAATAATAATATTTATTAGTTAATCTCCTAGTTTAAATCACTTCTACTACCCCTAATACAATAATTAAGTCACTGTGAATCTGTTTAATAATTTAAATATGTTTGTGAGAAAGTATGTGCCAGTTTCTGGTACCGTTTATTATATTTATAATACGATGGCGAAATTGACATGGAGTGTTGAAGCAGTGATAACTTTAATTTTACAATACGAAAAAGAAGAATGTTTGTGGAACATTCTCACTAATGCCTAAAAAAACCAATATGGAGTCTGTACTATTTATTGGGGTCGGCAGTACAGCCTATGTTTAAGTTTTTTGTAAAACATTAAAGAGATTTTGATGTTTACTTTATTGTAAAAGTATATTTACACAGCCTATGTTTAAGTTTTTTGTAAAACATTAAAGAGATTTTGATTATGTTTACTTTATTGTAAAAGTATATTTACAAGTTTTAAAAAACGTTATAATATGAATCACAAACTTCCAACAGTAATAACTTTTCACCTAGTATTTTTCTCCTTTGTATCCATGGTCGGACCCATAACAAAGGACCATGTTTTCCATTAGTAGCACCATGGTTAGATAACCACATTATGCAGCAACATAACAAGTTAACATTCGTCGATCAATTATAACATCTGAACTGAACGAATAAACCGAAACATAACCCCAAAATATATCTAGTTAATAACTCAGCTGATCAAAGAAATTGGACAGGTGTAATATGATTTCTTTGGTAAATCTTTTACAAATACCTTTGATAGCGTAATATACCCCTTACTAGAAGACAGAGAGCTTGAAGAGACTAACTCAATTAAGTTCTTAGGTGTCATTATTGACAGTAATTTGATATGGAATGGTTATATTGATAGTATTAGTGCAAGGGTTAGTTCTTGGGGGGGGATTTTTGTGTAAAGAATTTATGAGAATATTCTGGGACTTCCTTACTCTTGATGGCCTACTATAATTTGAATTATATTTGAATTACGGAATCCTACTCTGGGGAAGTTCTTCAATCGAAAATATGAGAAGAGTATTCACACTCCAAAAAAAAAGAAGCTATTTAGACTTCTAGCAGAATTGAAGAAACAACAATCATGCAAAAGTTATTTTAAAGAATACAGAATACTCACACTTCCAAGTTTGTACATACTGGAAGTAATTCTTTATTTCAAATTTAAATATAACCATACCCAGAATAAGGACATTCATTTCTATAACACCAGAAATGCCTTCAAGTATCGAGCAAACCAGCACAGGATTGGTCTTTATAGAAATTTGCCATCACAAAAGGGGGCAATACTTATTAATATATTTCCCGAAAAATTAATACAACTAGTTTCATACAATTCTATTAAATAAAGCCTTAAGCGATTGATGTTGTCTGAGTCATTTTACTCAGTGGAAGAGTTACTGCACTATAATTTTGGTAGCTCTGTCTGAAGAGGTGTCCTTCGCATCACGATTATGCTGCATAAATTTTATTGTGCTCATGGTGTATTTTGTTTTAGCTATGTGTTTTTAAAATGTATTTATTTTGTTGTAACGTTTAAAATTCTAATTACTAATATGATTCAGTTATTGGCTGATTTCACATTTACCGACTCAACGCTGATACCAACACGACCCAGTAGCGGTATCAGTATCTATTTAAAATTAGCCATATCTAACAGAGAAAAAAATATTTTCACAAACCAAAAAATATTTATTTTATAAATTTCAATAGACACACTCCACCTTGTATAGTGCACAACATCAATTCTTAAATTATATAATTGAGAATTGGTTTACAAAAATATTTAACTAGGATTTACAAAGGCCAAATTATTGATTAATTACTTTAACAACCAGTAAACGACTTCAACAAACTGAGACGATATCGTATCGATAAAGACGGGAAACCTACAGCCCGCCGACATGTCAACGTCTGCAATAAAATGACACTGACATGTTGGTGAGTGTGAAAGCTACTCTTAAGTTTAAGTTTGTTTTCATAACCGCCAACATCGCGCCGATATCGGGTCGGTAAGTATGAAATCAGCCGTTGATGTAAATGAAACGACCATAGTCTTTCTCCATATTTATTTGTATTTAAATTATTTATTTTCAAGATGTACTATGTTATTTTATAGTGATTGTTATAGTTTTATTGTTAAGAGTTGATGTAATCCAAAATTTAGTATAAGTATAATTTTAATTTATAAATAGTTATAGGTGTGATAATTGCTTTGTAATATGTTTGTCAAAAAGCAATAGAAATAAATGAAATGAAATGTAAAACTCTCTGGCGATAAATTACCTAGGACCGCAAGATGTAAGTTTAGTTTTATATCTATTCTAACCAAGTTGAAGTACAATATTGTTTAGTTGTGTTTATAAAGAGTTTGATTAATTCTAGTATTTTTTCTGTATTGTGTTGTATTTTAGTTAACTGTGTTCGCTCAGTTTGTATAACTTAGTACATTTGAAAACAGTTTTCTGTTTCTTATATATTTTATTGCAGCCTAGGCTTAGCAAATTTACAAATTTGATTTGTAAAAAAGGTGTGATACATCAACTCAGCTTTTCTAGTATAACTTTTTTGTTTTTAAGAGAATTTTTCTGATTTTTTTATTAGATTATAAAATATATGTTTTGTAAAATATATGTTTTTCTCGACTAATAATAGTTAAACATGTATTTATGACAGATTCAAGGAATACTAAGCCATTACAAGTTTAGTGTTACAAAAATTGTATTCAAAAGGTTGTGGTTTAATTTGACCAGTTTCAACATAAGAATTCTATTCCTATAGTGTGAACGGTTTATTAGTTATGAAATTTTATATCAAAGCACAGGAAAACTGTAAAAACTGGCTGGACCTTTTAAGCACCTTTTGAACCTAGCCTACAGGGCTAAAATACGAGTCATTATTAAAAAGATCTTTCAATACAGTGTATCAAAAACATGTTAGATTTTGAAAAATAAAGATCTTTGACTAACTCATTACCTAGAAATTATTTAATAAACCTACCCAAGATCAGTCCAACCATTGTACTCAAATATCCGGTCCCGGATCCGATATTAAGAAAACTCAATCCCGGTGACAACTTAAGGTTCTCCATCACCTCACTGTAAATACACGGGGCCGAGATGTGAATGTTGCCAGATTTCCAAGCCAAGTCTTTGTACGCTGCCATTTTGTACTCAGGCAGAAAATAATCAGCTCGATTCACTGCTCGGAAAACTCTTTCCACTTCTGGTGACTTGATATATTGTGCGCTCATTAAATTGTCTATTAGATCATCGTTATCCAGCCCAGTACTCACTGCTCCACCCATTTTGTTTTAATATACAGAACTGAAAATAACACACAAACTGGGTTGAAAATAATTAGTTATACATATTTTATCATTACATCTTGCCAAAACACTCACACTGATCAAAGACAAAATGTATTATTAAATGTCAATTAATTTACAATGCCGAACTTTATACAATGAAAAATTATAATATTTTTAACAATTATTTAAAGGTCTAGTTCTAACATTAAAAAAAAAAAAAACAAGGCCACACTTTTATAACATGAAATTTCCATTACTTACATAATATTTACGTCCATTTAATTATTATTCAGTTTTTTAGGCAATATAGATTGCATAAACCAAAGTGCTTTACTAGTGAGAACAAATAATTAAAAAAAAAATAATAAACTAACACAATTTCTCGCATAAATTCTTGGTCAAAAATGTTTTAACAAGAATTTCATCATCCTCACACTTTACTAAATTATAACTTTAATTTAATCTGGATTTTATTTATAGTTTAACAATTACCAATCTAGGTTTTACATAGTCTAATCATGTTTTTGTGAATTACTATACATTTCTATTTAAACATTTTGTAATAAAAATTACACCTGCCCACAGGGCCGGAATTCCCAATAGGCCCAAGCTCCCAGGGGGCGCACGGCCGAGAGAAAAAAATATCTAGAAATAAAAAATAAATAGCCATAACTTAATATATTTTTTGAATTGATTACTAGTAAGCCCAGAACCAAGTAAATTACTCAAAAAAACTTGCAATGGTAAAATTGCATCGTGGAGTGGTGTTTAAGCAATTAACATATAGGCCTGATATAATTTTTTAATAAAGGTTTTTGGGGTGAAGTAACTTTAACCAGACTAGGGGGCGGAAAAAATTATTGGGCCTAGGGGCGCCAAAATGCTAAATCCGGCCCTGCCTGCCCATAAGTCAAGTTAAAACTTTGTAAAGCCACTGAGGTTCAAGCTGATTGGCGGAAATTACAGAAAGGTAGGGACAAGAGGGCTTTTAATTGTACAACTTCATACATAAGTGCCTCCAAAGGTGACAAACAATGTTAACAAAAGTTAAACCAGGCTTGTTAATAAAAATAATGTAGGCCTACCGGTAGTTATTTTTTCAATAATTAATGTGGTCGTAGAAAGTTATTTCCCCCAGCTCTTACGAGAAAAACAAAGCTACAACAATACTGTTATTTTTAACATTTTATATATTTTCTGCTTTAATATAATGCCACAAATGAAGGCAATCGTATATTATGGTAACCTTTATTTTTAATTAAATTTGTAGTTGCTTAATTAAGTTAAAACCGTAATAAAAATACAAATCATTCAATATTTTGACTCATAAGGAATTATATACAAAAATAGGTTCAAATATACTTTAAAATATCATTAACTTACTTCAATTCGTACTATCAGCAATCACATTTACGTATTCATTTTACAAGAGGATGTAAGAATTAATAATAGCACATATATGAAACAGGATATGGAGTTATTTGATGCACTATTTCCTATTTATTTAGTTTGTTCATATGAAAACACTGTGACCGATTATTGCAAACCACATATCACTTTCTTACAAAACATAATAAAATATGCTAGGCCATTTACTATTAAAAACTAAACACAAAATTTACTATATCCATAGCATAGATAGGCCTATATTGTTAAAGGATTTTTAACTAAACAATCAGGGGTCAGACTAGACTATCAAACAGTCCAGAATGTAGCAGAGTTTGTTTATCTTTCTAACAGTTGTTGATTTTTTACTAAGAACCATAATATCAACAAGAACAATAGCAAACCTGACCTTCAATGAAATAGACCTAGGTGATTGTATAATATCAGATGTAGGTCTTGCATATTTGAAGAGCAGATTGATTAGGTAATCTAATTTATGAAGGCAGTGCAGAACTGCATTGTTTTTTAATGGTAATTGTTTTATTTATACATAGCCTCTTTTATACTCTATTTTTCCAGATTATTAAAGAGTATGTTTATACTTTGTTCGTTTAATCAAAATAATAAAATCTGTTATAAGAAAATATAAAGTTTGTCCCTAAATGTATAAAATAGGGGAATTCAATACAGAATGTAAAATACATTTAAATAATTAGGAAAATGGACAAACTATTTTCTAACAAACCAACTGGAAAAGAAAAGTTTAAAGTTAGCTAATAGGACAGAAAAATGACCATCAAGTGCACAAAATTACTGAACTTTCTAAAAAATATAATATATAATAGGTTTTATCCTAACAGTTCAAAACAGAAATGTTGGCTAAGTTTACAATACACCTTTTCCTGATAAAATCATTGCACCGTAGATGAAAACTTTTTTAGAAGAAGAGTAGAAAGTGCTGCCAACCCAAGCAGATTGTCACTGTTCTAACTTTAAACTGTGAGTGTAAACAAACTGTTAA
>JAGFPH010000726.1:281789-315053 GCA_018207615.1 Philaenus spumarius
CTGTTAAATCAACTCAACAGTGATTAAATGATATAAATGGCCAACAACAAAAAATCCGGAAAATGAAAAGAAATATTAAAATTATTGTAGGAAAAGCACTTCAATTTAATGACGTTAGTGATGGGCCATCTTGCAAATTTGCTATACATTGCTTAAAGTAGGCCTATTAAGCATACGAAAAGAACAAGTGATTTCAGCAATGCTAAATGTAGGATTATGTTAGGTACTTTCCATGTAAAACATTTAAGAATACATATACAGTAGAACCCCTTGTAACCGGCCTCGGACCAACTGGTCCTTGGATTAACCGGCCAATCCGATGAAGCAACAGAGTTTTTTCTCTACAGATTATATTACTGTAACTAGCTGAAGTCTCAAACATTGATTGTTTAACGTACATTTTCCGGAAAATAAAGCTGGGTGACGCAACTTTAGGTGTGCAATGTGTATTGTGTTAGTGTTGTGGCAGGCAGAACAGGGCAGGGGGAGCGTGAGTTTGATTCCACTCTTGCTTCAGCGGCAACTGTATTTTTCTTAGAATCAATTGACAAAGCGACATCCTTTGTTTCTTTTTCTTCGTCTGTTGCTTTGTCGGAACCTCTACTGAATTTTGTGGGAACAAAATATGTAATATTTGCAACATATTGAGTATGTTGAGCAAAAGATTCAACAGCATTAGGCGTGATGGACGTACGGAAATGGAGAGACTGAGCTTTACAAATCTTTGAAAGTTATAAAATGCAAAAAATACGGTAGGGTAACTGATTTTTTTTTAAACAATGATACAGAATATGTAAATTCAGTTTTCAAAGTTTATGTAAGTTTAAAATGTTTAATTTGTTGGTGTTTGTTATGTATGTACATACAATAAAATGAGTTGCAATATTTTAATGTCTTATTTGCTTGTTTATTTATGAAATATGTAGACTATTTTTGAACAAACATCTATTTTTTACGGGAACCTCGGATCAACCGGCCAAACAGGTAACCGGCCAGGGCCTCGGTCCCGACCAGACTGGTTAAGAGGGGTTCTACTGTATACCGTATGTTTTTGTTTATGCTATGCGTTCCATCAGCTCAATATAAAATCTTACAAATGTATATTTTTAACTGCTGGCAAAGACAATCTGATAATTTGTTTCGATAAATTACAGAAACTACCTACAGAAGGCCTACATCTGCTATTTTACAAATTAAGAAACTGTCTAGTATTTAAATAGCAGAAATTTATTGTCTTAGAACACAACTAGATTATTCAATTTTATTTTTTTTATCTATTCCAAATCCTGATTGTAATCAGACGATTGTTTACATTTTAATTCAAAACTTTCAAGTTGTAACAATCTAAATATTCGATTAACTTAATAATGATTCAATTTTGTAAAATGTTACATACTGAACAGGAAAAAAAAGAACTAAAGCAAACGTAACAAAAACAATATCAGGTTTATTGAGAATACATAATTTACCTCAAGCAGTATACAAGAGGAAACTGGTTTGTTATTCTAGATCATTTGGCAAGGTCAACAAGGGAGTTCAGTTTACATTGAAAGAACTTTGAACTTTATTCTTGATTGATAAACACAATACCACAAAAAATATATAGTAACAGATAAGTTAAACCACATATACAATCTGCCATCAAAACCAGTAGGGCATAGAAGTATACAATGAATATTATGATGGAAGCAAACAGTAAAGTACTTAAGTACCGATTAATCCGCTTATAACCGTGATAATTCAGATGTAATATTATGGAATCAGATTCTATCAAATTATCAAAGATAAAAAATATAAAAGCTAATTAATTAAAACCATTGGATCTTTAAAATAATAAAAATGTAGAATTACAACACTGAAAGGAAACAATGTGGTAGGGTACCAATTCAAAAGTGTCTTAAATGCTGTTTTCAATTAATAAACCATGCCACTCATTGTCAATAACATTTTTTGTAATAAGATTGGTGACAACTAAAACAAAATATGAATTTTTTATTTTCTATTGTTATAAATAGCTGTCACTCACAACAATTAAATTTTCACGTAAATAAGTTTTGTTTGGTTAGGTCTATTAATGCCAGTACAGCTGGAACCAAACAGTTTGTACTGTTTAAAAACAAACTAAAAACGCTAGTGAATGTTTATGTGCAGAGAAAAGGACAGATCACCCAGACTTCAGAAAAAACGGTGGATAAAATTCAAAGCATATGGATGCAATCCAAAGAAATCCACATATCTTCTTAGCCGGGAACTACAAGCTACCATAACCTACAAGGTGGTGTACATTGGGTAAATGCCTTCATTGGAAACCATATAACATATCCTACAGGTGGTAAAACCTGAATACATAGCAAAGCACCCATAGCTTTGGCAATGAAATGTATCAATAGTTGAAAGATTTTCTAATAGAGGCTAGTAAAGCAATGAGGCTATGTTTCACCTTAATGGGAAGGTCAATCGTCACAACGTTAAAATCTGGGAACAGCAAAACAATGTGCACATGTCTGACATGATCACAGAATGGTTTGTCTCAGTTGAAAGAGAATAGGTTCATAAAATGTAATGTTGCAGCAAGATGATGACCTCTACTCTCCTCTTCGGGGAATTATAATTTCGTAATGTTTTTCTATCGTTTTACCAACCCATTTGCCAAAAAATCTATGGCACTTGATGAGATATACTGGAGTAGTGTAGTCGTGGTACTATTTTTTTGGTTCGGTTCCATTCTTACTGAATTACCCTGTATAATGATTATTTCATCATCAAGCTATTATTACTCCCCTCTTCAATAATAGTGCATACATATGATAAATCTAACCATGGTAGAACTAATTTATTATTATTGTTTATGTTCGCCATACCGACTATTGTTTATTAAGTAAACTTGTTGAACTTACCGTCCAATAGTCCAATTTTAAACGTCCAACGACTGCCGTTTCGGCTATGGCCGTCGTTGGATGTTTAAAATTGGACGGTTTAAATTAAGTTTATTTAACTAATTTATGTTTATTTGTATTTATTGCCTAATGCAGTGCTAATAATATTGTTAGATACTGTAGGTCTACTTGTTCCTCATCATTTATTATTAACGTTTTATTCCCAAGTATGTAATTTTTTCAATTCTTTTACAGTTGTATATTATAGTAAATAAATATTGAGCTTGACTTGTGAGAAGATATAGGCTACTTGATAGAATAAACTTTGAACACAAAATCTCACAACTAATACATTTAGGCTATTAACTCAAACACGACTTTGTCGTTGAAATGCGTTTGAGTTAATAAATGTATTAGTTGTGAGATTTTGTGTTCAAAGTTTATTCTATCATGTATATTATACAGTATTAAGTCTTATAGGCCTACTTTTATTGTTCAATAATATTTTTGATTAAAAGTGTAAAGTTGGTTATTTTATTTTAAAATCTTATAACAATATAATATATAATTTAATGTACATAGTTAGTGAGAGAGCATACAAGGAGAAGGTCTACCTAAGTACATTATTAATCAATGATAAGAAATGACTAGGTTATCTATTGCGTAATTAAATAAAGGTCCATAAATTGTTACTGAGTAAATAGATTGAAGCAATACTTCATCTTATTTTTAAATGAATGAAACATGGATAAATTAAGGCTATTTATTTAACGTGCATTATAAAATGTGCATTATACCTCAATAATCCGGCACGCTCGGGGATCCGGTAAATGCCGGATTATCGAGGTCTTCCTTTAAAATGGTTTAAACAGGGAATAAACTATAAATAAACGCATATATACATATATATCATTGGGTTGTTAAAGAGCTGTTACAACACACAAACAAAAACATTACAATACATAAAATAAAAACTGAACTAAAAATTATGTTTCTTAAAAAAAGTACATAAATGTACATGTACTATATACGAGCAGCACTTTTCTTAGGCTTAGAAAACATTGTTTAGGTTACACCACAAACACTCACTGTACGCAAAAGTATATATAGAGTGGACACGTAAATTACACGTTGAAACTACGTAACAATAACTGCGTAGAGAGATTGCCGCTAATTGATGGGCCTCAGGTAGGGATGGCTCCATACCCCTTTGTTGTTGGCTTCCGTTAGTTAGTACGTGATGGGTGTATGCTATTTTTACTCCAGCCTGTCACAAATTTTTCGAATCCCTTTCACTTCTAAACCGTGAAAAGCTGTTTTAAATCAAACAACTATTTACAAGAAATTCAATGTATCTTTTTCCAAAGACTTCAATTTGTTCAAATAATCTTCATTAAGTGGAATACGTTCAACAAAATAATGTCAGCAACGAAAGTGTTAAAAGGGTCCCTTTAACTGAGAACGTTTTTAAAGGACGACGAGAGCCCATTGTTTTGAATCGGTTCGATTTTTAGGAGAAATGTTGATTGAAATGTTTGTTTTGGACAAGTTTATTGAGCAGTAGATTTTTACACACTGTTTTTGACGGATGCGGAGCCAACAGACAGTGTAGGCCGTGCCTAAAATCACTCAATAATTACAAAAACTGCCATTTTTAATGAGTGCTAATTTTAAAGATGATGGATGCCGAACTATTGGGTCTGCCGGACTATCGAGTGCCGGATTATCGATGGCTTACTGTATTTCCATTATTCAATACTACATAAATTTGTTTAAGTAATACTGATCAATAATTATTAAACAGATATTTTAGAAGAAGTAAAACTAAATCTTTTAAGTTAGGCCTTATTCATTTTTTTAAACTTGTGTTAGAATTTATGTTGGAAATTAATAACTCTGAAAGTAAAATTACAAGGCGTTATCTACCTACAATATGCCATAAATCAGCTAGATTTGCATCTAAAGCCTAAAAACTACTCAGTAAAGACTGTAGGCCTACTAATGCTAAACAAAATAGAGATGATAATAAAGAAGATAAGCCTACAGTAAATTATCATGAGTGAAATGAGGCCATACTGTATCGTTCTGGATTTAGTAGTTGAAATTTATGTTCTTTTGAAAAATAAATGTTGATTTACAAAATTTCAGAATTCTCATTTCTTACAAAGAGCATATTTTTTTTGAAGCAATTGCACTGCCATCAGCAAAATAGTTACGCACGCGAAAACGTAGTACATTCAGGCAGCGATAACTGTGTCAGCAACCTTGAATTGAAGTCAATGCCAAGCGAAACAGATGGTCCAAGCTCACGTTAGTCAACAATACGGCGGTATGGTATAATGACTTTGAACACGCGTATGAAAGGACTCCATGAAAGTCGCGCACTACCTATGGATGACAGTTTAAGGAATTTTACTAAACCTGTAGCAACACGGAGAATGATTCCCAATTCACAGAAGGATTTACCAAGAAATATGGTGCGAACACGGGTCAAGCGGTATAAGCGGAATGTCAACAGATATACAGGGGTAGAATACTGTGTAGGGAAGCAGGTGTTTGTTCTGGAGCCGAAGAGGCATGACAAATTGGCGCGGAACTATTCGGGACCATGTAAGGTCTTGCGGAGAAATTACAAGGTTGCTATGTACAAGCATGGGCGACTGAAGCCAGAAAATGGGCATGTAGCAAGATTAAAGGAATACGTCATGAATACTTCCGGGTGAGCAGCGTTGTTTGTGTTTTTTTCTTGTTTCATTGTTAATAGTATGC
Organism: Philaenus spumarius; assembly: GCA_018207615.1. Lineage (NCBI taxonomy): Eukaryota > Metazoa > Arthropoda > Insecta > Hemiptera > Aphrophoridae > Philaenus > Philaenus spumarius. The sequence goes on from JAGFPH010000726.1 coordinate 287,435, forward strand.
GTTTTTATATTTTGGTCTTAAGTTATGTTGCTAAGTTTTTATGGATTGAATGTATTATGTTATATTGTGTATATTATGTGTGTAATGGGTTATAATAGATTGTAAGACAGAGTGCACCAAGGTTTCAGTAAAATTTAGGGGCGGGGACTTGTTTTTTGTATATAAGGGATGATTTCCTCAATGTGGTATATCAAGGGCTTAGGTATGACGTTACTCTGATTTCTGGACTGTGGAAGATTTGGACAGTGATTGGAAGTAAAATAATGCCATCATTAATTATAACTTTTAAGTTGGTTGAAGGGAGTTAGCATGGCTACGGGAATACTTGCGATCCGTGATGTGATGGCGGCAGCTGCCATACTAGATATGAGAAGAACAACGGAGAGGATGTAGCAGCAGCGGCGGCCACGGAACCGAGAGCGGATCTGCTAGGGCCATCCTTCAGGAACCTCTACCTTGGATGTTGCGGGCGTGGCAGCGGACAGCAGACACTGTGTAGAGGGAGCAGTCGGTGGCTATGGGATCTCGGAATGTGTTTTATGCCTAGTTCAGCGGATTGCGGGTCACTATCTGGAGAGTGTGCCGGATTCCTTTTCCACACAACTGTTTCCCCGATTTTGCTGTTTCCCAAAACTTTTTATTCCTCCAAACATTGGACGTTTTATATGTTGTGTGTTGTACTTTGAATTTTATAAATTTTGTTGTAAATGTTGTGAATCTGTATGGTGAATGTATTGTAAATGTGTGTGTGTGTGTGTGTGTGTGTGTGTGTTGTAGAAGTATGTATTTAGGAAAATACCCCCCGAAGGAAATGTAGGACAAATGTCGAGGAAGATATTTTTCAGAGGAGGCGTATTGTTACGAATTGATGGGGTGTGTATTAAAAGATATATAGTAGTTATATTCAGTATTAGAGTTGGTATGTTTAGTGTAAAGATATTACTTGGCGTAAGACAGATGGAGGTAAACAAAGAAGCATAATAAGGAAGGATGAGCTTGGCGGAAGTGTTTTTGTGTTGCACGTAGGAACAGTGTAGTTTGACAACATGGAAGTTAGATGGGTTATATAAGCATAACCCTAATCTAGATTGGAGTCCAGTCTGTTAAAGTGTGGGGCCGAAAGCTAGGCCAGTTAGCTAGGGACGTTTGGCCGGGTCTTGGCCAAGTATTGTGATTGAGAAGCTAAGGGTTGGAAGCTGGACAGCAAGAGACAAGTCAACACTTCGAGAAGCCTACACGAGGTTGAAGGACGAAACCGGCTCTGCAATAGAACGAGATTTGAGTGAGTAAACAGAGTAGGCCTACTTTGTCTATCGATATCACATTGAGTTTGGAGTCAAAAGTTTAAAGTGAATTTAGTAGCTTTGTTTACCGAGTTCTTGTTTCAGTCTGTCCTACGAACGTAATATCTAGTAAAGGAGATGTATGTAGCATAAGTGTAGGCTAATGTATTAAACCGTATATATTTGTATTATTGTATTGTGTGAGTAAATATAAAGATAAGTATTGCCACTGAAGCACTGGATGCATTGTTATTGAACTGTTCCTAGACAGATTAGTGTTTGAACCCGGGTAATAAGGGTAGTAGTAATTTAATCTACCCCTAATAGTTCAATAGGTATGCTATATCGTAGTGGTGTATATACGAGAGCTAATCCAATAAACCTTTTCTGAACCATGGTAGTTCTTGTACACTACTTCAAGTGCCTTAATGGCCAGTTTGGAAAACCAAAAGTTATGACGTTGAAAGCGGGTCGTAACGTATCGTCAACGCGGGACTCTGTTAACGTGGCGTCACTCACTTCAAAGATGGACACCATTCAGTTAGGCTGTATAGGTGTAGGGTCTTTTCTGTTATATCCCTGCATTTACAAACTATTTTCTATAGAATGAGGATTAATCGGGATAGAACTACAAATGTGAAATATAATATTTACTCACCATTTAAACGTATAATTATTGGAGGAAAAATAATAAACAATATTTAAACATGCGCAACTTTACTATTCGACTCTAGGCTAACCTAGTGCAACAGAAATGCAAAAATAATAATTAAAAAAACACCTAAAAGGTTCTAACCTTACCTATTTAGTCACAGTATGTTTACCTGTATTCAACATTTAACAGTAAAATGTAAAACAACGTCGTTGTCTGCAAAAATATTAGGCTAGAGTCGAATAGTAAAGTTACGTGCTTGCGATAACCCTTATCTAATATCATCAACAAAAACTGGAAACTTCCTTCCATATATGTTATGGAGTAGTTATAAATAGTTACAGTATTTGGACATTCCCGATTAATCCTCATTCTATAGAAAATAGTTTGAGAATAGAAAATAATTTTAGAAAATAGTTTGTAAATGCGGGGATATAACAGAAAAGGCCCTAGGTGTATTTGAGGAATTGTGTATGAGGAAGGATAGACAATGGGGCATTGTCTCACCAACCTCATTCCAGCATTTAGCTTTCAATTATTTATTGCTATAATCCTTTGACTTAACGTCATAAAGAGTTGGCTGTTGTTCGATAGCGTAAATAATTTGTTCAGTGTCAAACATTTTGTCACTTTGAAGTGCACAATAACCACTTTGAAATAAACAGTAACAACTAGAACCAGGACAAAGTAGTTCCTTCTGACTACTGTGGCCTTTCTGGTCTGTGCTGCGACTGCGAGTGCGCGTTGACAGTGCTCCGTATAACTTGATTCGGGGTTGATAGCGCCCGGTTAGCATGTATTTGCCAGTGTTTTTAGCGCTCGTATAACACAGACCACGGGAGTTCCATTTACCCAATAAACCCACGTTAACGTGACATTGAAAACGCGGCGTTAGCAGCGCTCGTATAACACGGCGCTAGCAGCGCTCGTATAACACGGCCTAAGGAAGAAATGACATTCCGCATTTGCACTGCTGACTGGCAAGGTAGGCAGAACTTGAATAAGCGTGTGGATGATGGAGGAAACATCTTTGTCACAAATATTCAATATTGCTCTCGGTAAAAAAAAACACGAATTTCATGTAAGATGAAAGTTGCTTAGTCCTACATTGATTACTGTAGTTAATTTTGGCATGGACTACTTTTAATATTCTTGCAAAGAATTTTACACTGTATAATAAATACTTTATAACATAGCCTACAGTACTTTGTCGGAAGCGCGAGTAAAAAACGAATATATATATATCAAAGACCTGTATTAAAAAAAGCGATTAGCCTACATTGTAATTTTCAAAGCAACACTGCATTATTGTATTGTACTGCAATACATTCTCTTTAACTCTACAACTTTGAAAATAGTTTTTACATAACATAATTAATTATGCGTATATTCTCAATTTTGTAAAAAGAATAATACAGATTATCAAATTCAAAAAATTATGCCTACTACACGGATTGTTAATGCATAATTTCTTAGAACCATACTCTAAGGCTGGCCAGTAGACCCTCCTCGCGCCGTGCCGTCGTCTGGCCGTTTTACCGCAGAGCTTATTCAGCATATAATATTAGTACAGACTGATAAAATCAAGGAATTGAGTTCAAAATATCGGGTTGGTTGCAATTCAATATTTGTGACTTTTATATGTAATGTGATTGTAATATGTAGGCTACCTAAGATATTTGCCATCAAAATGTATACCTGGCTTCCTATTTTCGTCTTTTTTTTAGGTTTGGAGGGGAACGTCCCCCCCCCCGTGGATTCGCCACTGTGAAGTAGAAAACTACTTTTGTGGAAGTGTTTTTCATGAAGAATTTCTAAAACATGATTTCTTTCTATTTATTTATAAATTTGGATATATCATTTAATTGAAAAGAGCCCAGTTGCAATTAAAACATGAAATTTAACCTTACTGATTTATTTAACTTTTTATTCTTTAGATAAACACATTGTAAAAAGTGTCGCTTCTAAACATGGTCAGATATATGTTAAAATTTTTAGTGCATTTTTCAAAAATTTCCCAGACTCCCGGTATTTTTTTAATTTAGAAACTAAGACCTAAATGTGACTAATGACTAAAGTTATTCAGGCTATTTTTTTTTAGGTGCGGTACCTCTGCTGCAATAGGCCTATGACTGTTGCAAACTTTGCCCCATTTTCAACATAGATGTAGGTAATAATTATGTAGGCTGCCTATTATATGTGTTTTCTTGTCCTTTACAAACGAATGACCTATAAATACAATTCATATAAGCTACATATTGGAGTTCCACTTTGTCTGGTTTGGACTTCCTCCAAGTCCACATGCTATAAATTGTTCAGTAAAAAATAAATTTTTATCATCCATAATAATACCAATCAGTTACTATGCTGTTATGAACCCATTGTCATACTACACAACAATTTGATATGGCATGATGTGTAGTCTACCTTTTTATAAAAAAAATATATAAATACCTACTTATACAAATAAAATAATTTAGCCTACATACTTTTATTTACTAATTGAATAATACTTAAATTCAACTAATTTTAAATTAATTCACCAGGTTTCTCCTCTAAGATTAATCTAATAAAAATCTATTTCTAGTAAAAAGGATAGAAATTTCTATCAATTTCTTATTAGGCTTAAAGTGTTCCAGTTGGCTATATAATTAAAGCCGAATTGCATAGCATACCTGTCATGCTAATGAAAATTCAAGCCTATGTTACTGTAATGTTATAGGATTCTGGAAATTTTATTATTGTTAAATGGTGATTTAGGTATAATTGTAAAAAGAATGACTTCATAATCAAACTCAACATCACAAAAAGAATTGTTCCACTTATTGTAGAGGTGGTTGCAATTTTAAAATTACAAATTTTAGAACACGTACCGTACTAGGTCGATCACAATAATTAAAAAAAATGTTAGATTAAAATGTAAAATGGAGGATTAAACCTACTCTATTTTTCATTACAAAGGGGATGGCGATATTCAAATGTATTGGTTAACATACCTAGACGTACGTAATAGGTGTACTACAATGTATAAAATGTTCTTGTAATACCATACAATCCGCAATCTTGTAACAATTTAGAAGTAAAATAATTTACGCACTATTACGTACATACAAAGCTGTCATTGACATACAGCTGAATACAAAAACAAACTATTGGCCTATTTTCAGCAAAGACAGCTGATCACCTCGACAGGAAAGCAACAACATGCGCTATCTGTTATGGTATGGAACACCACTCTCTCATTGGTTGATTCTTAAATTCCTCTAAGCAGCTGTAAACATAGTGGGGGCTGAGCACATGCGCAAATGAGTTGGATTTTAACTTGCATCCAAAGGATTTAGTAAGTAATAATTTGTATTTTAAAATAAGAATTATTGAATCAATAAACCAAAGAGATTTTATTTACGAACGATGCATTTCACATTTAAGAATTACTTTAGCTTAGTTGCAAAATAATTAAATTAGTGGCTGATTTTAAAAATTTTAAAGACGGTGGGATTTTCTATAGATAGCCCCGCTTTGACGAATATGGCAACGCTGTATTTTAGCTTCTGTCAAACTACACCCAATTGCATTATTGACATTATTATGTTTTCAATTAGGGGTTTAATCACTTGATTTAAGACTAAAAAGCGTCAAGTTTACTTCGGTCAATATTAAAACTGAGATAAGTTTTACATAAAACTATAATTATTGTTAATAACGACAGTAAGTTTGTATTTCCCTTAAAATGTGTTGTATTTTTACTGTTCTTAGAATAATGACATACGTACGCATTAGTTCTTTATAAAGTAATTGAAAATTTAATGCCATCATGACCATAAAAACAAAATGTAACTTATAGATTATATTTTTACTTATGACATGTCTGTCAACCATAACAATTAATTGTATTCTAAAATGTTACTTGAAGTTGAATTGGTTGATAAAAACTTATTGCATCAAAAACAATTATTTTAGTGTTCAATAAGAACATTACTGCGTGGCCCAGATTTTGTAATCTACCTGAAATGTAAAGTTTTGTTTGTCAGATGCTATAGACGAGAGTTAAAATATAAAATATCCCTTATATGAAAACACATTTTGCTATGGCTTACATTATACTTAGGCCTAGACCGGTTTTGGGAAGCACATTCTTTTTAAAAGTCCAAAATTATTTGCAGAGTCTAACACTAGCTGGATGTTGCTGTGTTAGCCTAAAGGTTGGTATGCTTGTTTATAATTTGAAAGCTTGTTTAAAACAATGATACTTAACAACTGTAATTTCACGGTTTAAATTCTATACATTATATTTTTATAAACAAAGGCAAATTATTTGAAGAGCACTTTAAACAAAATTCAGGAAATTTTATGAAAATAAATCTGTTAGATTATTTAAAGAACGAGGCGCGGAAAGTGACGTCATGATATTTCGGCCATTTTATTTCAGTAATCCCCCCTCCTACGTGGTTGGTTATACAGATCTGTGACGATCGGCGCGTACGCGCGTTGCTCATAACGTTGAACATGGGTACTATTAATTTTTCCTTAAAATTAAATTTAAAAATTGTTCTAGGTCTGGAATTATATTAATACGCTAGACGAATTGTAGACAATTAATATTTCAATATTTTTGTAGATAATATAAAGTTTTTCATTATTTCTATAAGTATTTGTGGGCAAAGTTGTGCAATTAGATATTTTGTGTGAGCAGACTGCCTTGTGTGAAGGGAGGGGATTGAGCTATTGTGTTTCGTTTTACCTGTAAGTGTGATATTTTATTTTAAGCTTTAAAAAAACAACAATGTTTACATGTAAATTTTAAATGATGTAAGGTATAGCTGCATATTTAATTGAATAGTTTATAATTTTTATATCTGGTTTCACTTGTTTTTTCCAGTAGTTTTTTAAATTGATATGCTGCTTCTTTTTAGATATAGTTTCACCTTGCTATGCACTCATTCACATAGCAAAGTTTTTATTTATTCTACGTTACAAATTTTACTAAACTATTGTATGGTTCAATTAATTGGTTAAATAATTAATGCAGGTACTCATTCAATATTGTAATCGAGTTTTGTCAACTAAACTTTTTCTAATTTTAATCTGTAAACAAAACTGGGCATAGGCTAGGCTCTAGTTTCATGATAACTTGTGTGGAAGGTTGCTTATGTTGCATTTCTTTTTGAATACGTATTCCTACAGCAGTTTTACAATGACAAAACCTTTACAATATTTAAAATTGTTGTTATACAACTTAATACTTTTATTTCTTAAAAAAATCAGACCCTTGATTTATAAATATTGCATAATAACTTAAGTTTTGTTTTAAATTTAAATGTCATTTTAGAGGCCATTGCTTTATTTTGCTAGTTAAATGACTCATTAAAGTATGTAATTTGAATTTAATTTATTTTTCATCACACTTTTGACTAATTATGAATTTTTTGTAACCTAATTAATTTCATTGATCAATATCATTTTAATAATTAATATTAAAACTATGGCTAGGTTAGCAAATAGGCCTAATTATTTTAATTTTGCACTTTATGTAAGTTTTTCCTTCTTAGTTCATATGTAGGTAGGTTTTGAGTTGCTTAAATGAACTATTTGAATTACATTTAGGGCCTATATCTTTACTTGAAGATAGGCTCACTGTACTTTAAAATAAATTAATAAAATTGTTGTTGTTATTAACTTAAGCCGCCACAAGAAGGTATGAAAATTGAAATTCACAAGGTAAAGTTAGTTCATGGATATAATGTAGAATTATGCGTAAATAAGCGACTTGGTCCTTTCTAAAAATTTCAATTTCAAATAGTTCACTGATCATAGATTGTTTCTTGTGTTCCGTATTGTGTAAATTTCATTTTGCTGATAATTTGTGGGCTTTTTAAGATTTGTGGGTTCCATGTTTATTTATGACTTAATGTTTTTAGAAACATGTATAGTCTAGAATATTATGACATAATAATATATAGTCTTTTCTCTCCTCCCTCCGTAATTGAATAACTTAGGCCTATAACTTCTTATGGAGTCTTAATAGTAGTTTGTCTCACTTTGATGGTTAGGTTATTTATGTTTGAAAAAGGAATAAACTATGTCATGGTATATTTCTGAAATATAATATATTATTAGTTGGTATATATTACTTAATATACATTGCTAGTTAGCCTTCATAAAACACCTTAATTTTGGTTTTCTCATTTTGAAGAAGTTGAGAATGTAATTCAAATGAAGAAGGTTTACAATTATTATGTTTGATGTGTCATATATTAATAGTAGAGCTTAGAGTTTTCCCCCAATTACTAACAACAGTGTTTTAAGTTAAAGAGATAATTGTCGGAAAAGTTAATACAAATTTAACTACTAATCATTTTTATTTTTAGCTTTTTACAAATCGGATTAGGCTACAGTAAATTATATCGAAGAAAACAAAAATGAGTTCAACCGAGGGAACTACAGTATCAACTACCACTGCTACAGTGTCTGCTGGCACTCAAAATATGCAGAGGATAATGCCGTTGCTTTATTTGCAATCAAACATGAAACATACAACTACCAATAACCCAACAAATGTTGCAGTGAATTCCAATTCAAATCCGATTACTGCACCAGGAACTGTACAGCTTACTGTCCCACAGGTATTGTGATTATTATAAAATAAGCAAATTATAGAAAATATTGAAAATGTAGGTTTAAAATAGCTGTGTAAATGATTGTTTTTAGTTCTTTAAATTATTGCATTATTACTCTTAAGTTATATTGTAAATAATAACATTTTACGAGTATAGTAAAACAGAAGAATTTGAAAGAGAAAATAATTATAACATAGTACCCTCATGTACCCCTACCACTGAGGATGATGACTTCTTTGAAACACGTTTGATTATTAAAATTATATGTATATGTATGTTAGAATGAGTGCACTGTATTGTTATTATTCTTAAACAATATTTAAAAGAATTTAGTTTCTTAAATGGAATAAAAAACTTTTCTGATTAAAAGTGACCGCCAGAAAAAACAACATAAATTTCCACAAAAATATTATTAATTTTCTGAAATAGTAACTTATTACATCAGTGATTAAGTCCTATTATCTGGTGATATCGTATTTGTATTAGAACATTGGCTATTGAGTCTTTAGTTAGTATGGTATGAAATAATTTTGGATACATATATTTATTTTATTGGTTAATAGTGGTTATTGTTACTAAAATGGTTAATTTCATCAACATTGCTAGTTCTTAGTTGTTATGATTATAATTTTTATTTTCTTACCACAGAAATTCAAGGGTTTTAAAGGGCTTTCCAATAATATGTCACAAGATAAGGGTTGCCATTGTATTTGTATAGATACAATTTCTTATATTTAAGTTCTTTATTTGCTTTTCGTTTTAATAATAAGTTTAAAGTGAGGCCTATTACTGTATTATTTATCTGCATAAGTTTATTTTATAAAGTTTAGGATCAGATATATATCAGATTATATATATAGATTTAAATGGTTTTGTTAAATATTTTATTGTTTAAGTGTTGCATGTGTGATAATTGTGCGAATGTAGATTTTTGCGTTTTGTGTGTCTATATAAAACTAGCTGACCCGTACGGCGTTGCCCGTGGTGGTTGGTATTTTCAGTCTTTTTAACGTAATTGTATTCTTTTTAAGTGTTCAGTCAGTGAGTGGTATTTGGCTTTTATATATAGATCTTAAATAATCTATATATATAAAATTCAATGTATGTCCGTTTGTTTGTCCGTTATGCGTTACCAAACCGTCCATCCGATTGCTTTGAAATTTTGCATACTAACACAGGTTAACCCTGGGAAGGTTTTAGGCCATTTACCGAAGTCCTAGGACATAAGGGCTACGCCCCAGTGGCCCTCAAAGTTTCAATGTTAATCTTATGGAAGGTCAATATTAAGGAAGAAGAAGAAATATTTCTTTTGATTTGATCAGAAACAGCTGTTCGTATGAAAAGCTTAAAACAGCTGATTTTGATCAACAGCTGATTTTGATCAACAACTGATTTGGATCAAAAACTGAATATAATTTTAGGTTAAGTAAATCAAGCAATGAGCAGAATCCCATTATAATTTACAACGGCACTCAGGGATACGAATTACAGGCTTTCAAAGTTTCAAATTAAGCAATAGTGAAACATTGCCGGGTCAGCTAGTAAATAATAAAATTCATAATAATAAAAGATCTGAAATTATGATTTTAGTAACTTTGATCCACCCAAACCCCTAATAAAATTTTGAAATTTTTCATACCCTTTCTTAGTGAGCACCTATGGGCCTAGAGGAAGCTACATACCAAATTTCATTTCAATCCGTTCGGTAGTTTTGAAGAAATCGTGTGATTTAATAATTTTGATCCCCCAAACCACCCTAAAATTTCCAATTTTTTAAAACCCTTTTTTAGTGAACACTTATGGCCCTAGAGGAAGCTACATACCAAATATCATTCCAATCCGTTCAGTAGTTTTGAAGAAATCGTGATGAGTTAGTGAGTGAGTGGTATTTCGCTTTTATATATATAGATATAACAATAATTATAAAATATACTAATTATTTAAAAAAAATATAGTGTAGTCATAATAATTTTTATATATATTAACCCTTTCCACTCGAGTGTCGGGGCAGATAGAACCCCGAACTCGCTATGACAATGTCCTTTGATTGCATTTGAACGCACATAGTTACTTTGATGACCGCTATTATTAAAGTTTGAGATGTGCTGTTATCTGTGGAATTTTTTTAGAACCATTTGAGTTCAGTTTCTGTGATAAATAAATCTTAGAAAATGTAATGTTTGCGTCTTTGGCCGCTCTGTAAACAGCTGTTGGTTCTCGTCGTTGTTTGGTTCCTACTTACACGCAGTGTTTTAGTAAGCTTACGCGTTGCTTAGTTTTGTTGTGTACTAGGTTATCGTGTGTAATTTCACAGTATTTTTTAATATTGTTCTTTTTACAATAATGATTGTTGTGAAATAAAACGAATGAAGACGACGGCAGTTACAACGTTGGCGGGAGTGGCGACGGAACTTTTGTTTCGAACCTGAATGATTCCAATATTACCAATAAGTTTTGAAAAAGCTTTACTTACTAGTTTTGACCTAAATAATGCTGTTGCTAAGCAATAAAATAAATAGTTGAGGCAATTTTGTACAAGTTGGTGTCCTAACTAATTTTTTTCATAAAAACTAATTTTTTACGAAAAACTTGTTTTTCAATTATAATTTTTTTATAATGTATTATTGTGCCTAAAACATGTGTAAACCACTTAATTTTGTTTGTAAGGGTATAGGCAACAAATATCAAGCAAAAAATATAGGTCTTCCCATTGAAAATTTGTCCAAAATTCTTGTTTTTTCCGGTCTTTTGTTACAAATTTCTAGTTTTTTCAATAAATAAAAATTTTAAAAATATACTTAAAAATAAAAATATATGTTTTACTTCATACCAATCTATAATTTAGTCATAGAAGAAACTAAAAAAAAAAAAAAATCAGCCTTTTAGAACTGACAGAAATACTTTTTTTTGGAGTAAACCAGTTACAGTGCAATATTCGCTCAACATTAAATGGAGCTGATAGCAACACTAGGTCCCCAGTAATTGGAGTGGAAAGGGTTAATTTATTGATAAAACAGAAGTGAATACATTTTTTGGCCTGAAGAGGCAGCCAAATTAAAGCGGTGAAACATGTAGGCTTAAGACTTATATAGCCCAAGTATCAAAATTCTGTTAACGGGAGTGTATAGTAGGCCTACTAATTGGGGGAATAAAAAAAAATATATTTTTAAAATGGGGGTGCTTATCCCCATGCCCCCCTTATCCAAAGGCAAAATTTTGAAATGAAAACGCATACCTTGTGACACCTGTAGATAAGGAAAATAAAAGAATGATAAGATACTTGTCAATATCACTTACAAATAAATACTGATAAGTATTTAACAAAATTGGCAATTGTTACGTTAAACAAATATTTTTGGCTTTTTGGCAACAACATTGCATTCAGTAAGTAATGGTGTGTTATTAGCAGTTAGTTGTAGTTAGTTGTATAAGAAATAACATGCAACAAACGGCTTGGCCGATTTCAATTTTTTTTTTCAACAAAATACAGCATTTTTATGATCTTTAATTTGAGATGTCACAAGATATACGTTGCTATTTCAAAATTTTGACTTTGGGTAAGGGGCGTTATGGGGATGAGCACCCCCATTTTAAAAATATTTTTTTTTATTCCCCAATTAGTACTATACACTCCCGTCTATAGAATTTTGATACTTGGGCTATAAGTCTTCTAATACTAGTTTGAAGTTTTCAAATGAACACTCTTTATATATATATATTTGTATTATTTCTTGAATACTTGGGTGTAGGCCCTACTCAATTTGCAGTTTGATGTGTTAATGTTAATGTTTATCAACTGCATTCAATCTCTTTCCTAGCAAATTATACTAGCCATTTATAAAGCGCTCATCCAAATAGGTGTATTCATTTTCATGCATCTAAATAAAAATATATGATTTGTGACTAGTCTCTCCTGCGATCAACATTTTACCAATAATTGTATTTGTAAAGAAATTCAACTTGTTTTTACATAATTGATTGGAATTTATTTGTATGCAAATTCTTAATTCGTACCTAGGCAAAGATTAAGCTTAATGGAACTAATGATAAATATTTAGTAGGCTAAACATATGAAATTCTTAGACGTAATTCACTAATTTAAATCTTAGAATAATTTAACAAATAAATAAGTGATAATTCGAAAGAAATTGAAACAACTCTAAGTATTTGTTTGTATATGAAAAATATAAAGCCAAGACCTAAAAAAAATACATTTTTATGTCCATTGCCATAGCAGCCAACCGCATAAAATAACAGATAAAACAGCTGATTCGGATAACCAGCTTAGAAACACAATTTTATGTCAGGAATAGTTTATTTTATTTTACCTGCCTTAATGGCAACATACAAACACGATTTTTTTTTATGCACATCTATGGCTCTGTATCTTTTGAATGATATAAGTTTAATTCCTCTTCTTTTATAATAAAAATAAAAAAGGTACAAACTTGAATAATTCAAAGTTGAAGGAACCAGGGAAGAAATTTGAATTATCAAAAAATTCGAATTATATATGTTCACCCAAGAAGAAGAAGTAAATACAAGCACAGTACTATACTGTTAAAAAAATTAACTCCACAATCACAGATTTAACACCAATTTTATTTTACAAAATACTGTACAGTAGAGTCCCGCTATTCCAAAAGGCCGCCTATTCCGAAAGTCTGCCTATTCCGAACAGAGTTCAGAAAAATACCGATTTTTTTAAACATAAAAACAGGAGAAATCAAACAGACATTCGTGAAAAAAAAGTACATTTATTGTTATACAAATAAGTTAAACAGAGACATACATAGAGCCTCAGCTTGTTGAAAACGCCTGAAACCAAATTGGAATGAAAGCTGGTTTTGTTTCCTTCACATTTTCCATCCGATTTGCGGGAAGGAAGTTACCGCAATAAGCATCCGGAGAAAAGGATACTGGGTCCTTCAGAAAGAAGGAAGGATTAGATACAACAGCTAGGCACTAGTAGTTTTGTTGCCAGTTGCGTTTATCCGTTTTCTCCTCCGTTTTCGTTATCTCGAACAAATTTTTTTTTTCTCAATCTTTTTCAAGGCGATGCGGTACTAATAGACAGACTGCAGGATGACAAAGCGGACAGTTTGAACAACCTATCCATTCCCTTCAGTTTTTAGAAGAAATCAGAATCTTAACGCAATGTAAGGAAAAAACGGATGGTGTAAACCCACACTAAGGCGAGGTCAAGAGCATTTGCCGCGTCTACGTGTGATATGAGTTCAGTTTGAGCGTTCACTCCTCCTCGCTTTCCTGCGAGCCGATCAACGCACTTAATTTACACCTTAACAAGTCAATATACCTTATTGTTATATAAGCACAATCGTACCAAAAATTTGAATTATCCAAAATAAAATTCGAATTAAACACTATTTTTTACCATTGTTTTATTGCAGAATTCTAGGGACCGGACTAAAAATTTTAATTATAGAAGTTCGAATTATCCAGGTTTGACTGTATTTCAATTATCAATGTTCACGTGTTATTGTATTATAATGATTAATTAAATTACAAGAGAAAAAACATGGACCAAGACCGTGATTTGAACGCTACCCAGGACCTTTGCCTTTCCGTAGCAACACTCTACCAAATGAGCTATCCTGATCCTCCAGATATTGGTCGATGTTATCTCACCTGTACCTTTTTACTGCATTTATGAATTAATAGACTGAATTCCTCGTATTGTGACATTGAAAACAATCTCAATTCTTATTGCAACCTACAGTGGTGTTATTTATTATTATTTTTAATTTGAGAATTGAGATTGTTTTCAATGTCGCAATGCGAGGTATTCAGTCTATTAATTCATAAATGCAGTAAAACCGTACAGGTGAGATAACATCGACCAATATCTGGAGGATCAGGATAGTTCAGTTGGTAGAGTGTTGCCACGGAAAGGCAAAGGTCCTGGGTTCAAATCTCGGTCTTGGTCCATGTTTTTTCACTTGTAATTTAATTAATTTAACCATTGCTGAGGAAGCGTGTAAGCAGGTAATTTATTAAAAATTAAAAATAATAATAAACCATGATATTGCTTAAGCCAAATATCCGTTGTTTTACTGCAGCCCAATGTGGATGGTGTTTTCAGTAGTTAAGCATTTCAATTAAGGGTCTGCTGTAGTGGCGGCCATCTTGAATTTTTATCCCATAAGAGCAATGTTAAATATTTCATTTATTTTTTATCATAAAATTGTTTGCAAAGTCTCATTTTAAGCACAATCACAATACGCATCCGTTTTGCATTTTAGATTTAAAAAAATGCTTTTCGTTTATTATGTAATTGACATCTTGTAAGTACAAAGTTTGAATTTTTTCCTAACACAATAAAAAATTAATAATGAAAAGTAATTTGCAAGCCGGATCCGAAATTTTATAAAGAATATTCAGGTTTTTTTTCAGCACTCGATTACAACAGATGGATTTATAAAATGGTTTGAAATGAGGCAATGTCAAAGCGCTCAGCTGCAAGAAATTGCCTGTTTAGATACGGTTATAGAGAGAAGCGCTTGTGTTTCCGGTTGCTTTCTCGTTTACTGGAGCAGACTCTTAAACTTTAATCATGATATAGGAATGTAATAATTGTTGATTTCATAATTTGTATTATTTAAAATTTGTTTTTGGTTTCATTTAATTATATATCTCCTGGATAGTTAAGCTTGTAATAAATAACTAACCTGTTGATATATTTCATTGGAAATACACATCATAGAATTTAAAGTATTTTCCAAGAAATTAAAACTTTAATTTGTATTTATTTAGATGTTTTATCACTGATAACTTTCACATAAATTTGTCCGTAAGCCAAAATTAAATTGACCCGTTATCAAATATTGAAATTATTTTTCACTAATTATTTAAAAATAGTTTTATGAATACTGCCATCATTAAAATGTATACTTAAATTTCCAAAGTACAAAATTACAAATCTCGTTTAGAAATAAGTGCATGTTCTTAATTAATGCTGTAATTTTTAACCATCCAATATGGCATGATATATTGTCAGTATACATAGGCCTACTAAAACATATAAATATTGATTTGAAGCATCAGCTCTGTACTTGAAGCAATTGTTCTTTATTATCATATCATTCAGTAAAGTTGTTTTAACGACTTGTGGAACTCTTATCTTGCTATCTTTCATAACTACTGTAAAGTCAAATAGTAGGCCTCTATGAAGTATATCTGTGTGTTGAGTTTTATTTCTTTAATTGGTTTGTGTAGTATAAAATAATAGTTTGGTTTCTTATTGTTTACACTCAATGTATTTTCAGATCATGATCATATAGACTAATTTGATCTGCAGGTTTATTTTCATTGGTAATAATTTTTGGAAATTTAAATATTATTTTGCTAAAAATGTGAAAGTGTTACTATAGTAGTGAAACAGTTATTTTTATTCCGAATTTAAATATGGTGTTTTGTCATGGGGTAACCCAAAGGAGAAAAACAGATTTCTACAATAAAAAATGGTTAAATATCTTGGCCATTTAACCAAAACTTCATGAAATTAAAATACTATTTTATAACCTCAAAATATTACCTTTGCCAACTCTTATGTTTATTTGAGGTTTTGTACATACCCATTGTTTTCTATTTAAAAGTTACTATGCTAACCCTACACATAGACTAGCTCTGGTGAAAAAAGCTATGGTGGAGAAAATCAAAACAAAAATATTAGAGAAATGTACAATACTTCTTCATAATCTTTTAATTAATAATGCCTCATGTTGTGAGCCAAATTTATAACAAACTTGAAAGCTTTTCTTTCTTTTCAAAATGCCCCCCACTTGTTGGGCGTCAATTTACAATAACTCACAAGATCAATTGGCCTCACTTTGTGAGCCAAATTATAATGTAGGCTAATGATTGATAATTTCTTTTAATTTCAACAATCTAATAAATGATTAAACTGCGGACTCAAGTTTACAAATATTACCAATTGTTTATTAATGATTAAAGATCAAATTATATATGTACAGTTTATATTTCCAGGTTAACTCAAACTAAAATGTCTCTTAATTATTTTAAAGAATTGATTGTCTCTTATAGCACTCTTATCTCGGGGGGTCAGTGCCGACTCTTCCCAATGTTTTATGAACAAAATTAATTATCAAATAAAAGTTATTTACATATAAAAGATTTTAATTAGAAATGGCAAAGTATGAATAGTACAATTTGTAAAAGGGTGTGAATGTGTAGGTGTTTATGAGTGTAATATTGAGGAAATTGCAAATTATTATCTATAGTCAAAAACTCTTGTTCAGTTTATATACAAGTTATATTGGCTTTAGAAGTTTAAATAAATAAGTTCTTTTACTTTGTAAAATGAAACCAGTAGGCCTAGGTGGTTTTAAGAAGTGTATTACCAATTATTTAATTTAATGAATTTGATTAGTCTCACCCAGTTTATAAAGTTCTCTTCTTGAGCGAAGTCTTTGGAATAATAATTATTTGTTACTTCACGTCACTATATAACAAAAAAAAAAAGTTATTTATTTAACGAGGAACAATTAATTATCACTTCTATAGTAGGCTTAAATCTTGCAGTATTTTGGAGAGGTCTAGTAATACATCTGCTTCCTTTGGAGTCTCAACAATTACTGAAAATGCTTGAAATCCAATTTGGCTTCTTTAGGCCTTCAGGAAATGGTACATAAGGCCTGATAAATTTCACATCTTCTGGGGATTTAATTGTTATGTTAAATTGTGTGTTTTTAAATATTGAGTGTTTGTTTTGTGGAATTTTAATAAAATTTTGGGGTAGTTTAGATTTACAAATAATACAGAATGATAAAAGGAAAGAGAAATTGATTAAATAAAATATTAAATAAAAATACCTAAAATAGCTCCTTGTACAAATTAGTCTTTAACATCTAATATTTACAACTAAAATTATACATTCAGCATTTCAAACTTGGTTCCGTGAAGATACAGGTAATCACGTGATCGTTTGCGGAGCCTAACAAATATGTCTTACGTCTGCTTTAGACGACATCTGACATTCAGGTTACCTTTGATTAATTATATCGGTTTAATGGTACTTCTTTTGGGATTTTACTTAAGACATTTTACATGTAGAATTTTCCGTTCTATCTGACGGTAGTGTTACTTTTTTAATTTGAAACTTGGTTTCGTTGGGATTGATTATTTTTATTTCTGACTTGGCCTGGATTCTGTAGATCGGCCTAGTTTCTGTTGTATTTAAAATGTAAATTTCGTTCGATTGCTTTGTTATTGAACTGATATTATAATTTTTATTGATTGGTTGATTGATTTAGATATATTTTGATGTAGGAAAGAGATAGATATAAAGTCGGGAAATAATTTTAATTATACAAAATGTGGTCGAAAGTCGGGTATTTCAATGTTATTAATTTAGTGTTTACGATCCTGGCCGCTAGATGTCGTTGGTTCAGATTATACATGAATGGACTTCAGTTGCAGGTTTTTCTGTCTCTCTCGCACTCTTGCGTGTTTAGTTTAGAATTACTTTATTTCTTATTCATTTGATTGATTATTACTACGGAAGGATATTTTGAATTGTTACAAATGGTACATAGAGTATATACTTGTGAATTTGTGCGAGAAAATAGTTCCTTAAATGTTAAGTTTATATTTTAACGTATTGTGTGCTTTTGTTTCTTAATTTGAAACAGTACTTAGGCTACTCTTAAATTGTAAAAGGTTACTGACTTGCTGTCTACATGTGAAGGTCTTGTACATTTTAAAAACAGGTATTATGCAGTAGAATAAAAAATATCAACAGCATATTTGTTTCCACTAGAAGAATAGTATAAGTATACAAGGTGTTTCCGAAATACACCGAAAAACTTTGGGATATTGTTCCTGATGTCAAAACAAACAAAAAAATTCATACAAGTATATATAGCCAATCTCGATCCGTTTTCCGTCTGTCGGTCTGTACGTATTTTTTACATTACTGATCATAACTTTTATACTACTAGAGGTACCAACTTCAAACTTGGTACACATATGTTGGTTAATAGGACCTATCTTTGTGCGGAGTATCAAGTTTCTACTTTTTACCATTTCAAAATGGCGGCCGTTTTTAGTTTTTAAAGCTTAATATCTCAAAATCCGTAAGTTTAAAGAAAATCTACAAGACTCAAAAAAGTTGCAAAATTTAATTTCCTTTAAGGAAATGTACAATTTTAATAGGGTCTTAACACAAATAACGGAGGAAAATAAATTTTCTTTTTACCTATGATGTTTTGGTTTTCTAACCTTGACCGTTTCAAAGTGGCGGTCATTTTAATTATTCGTTAAACAATAACTCCAAAACCGTTAGATTTTAAAAATATGGGTAATTTTTTTTGTAAATGTTATTACACCTCGATTTTAAAAATCAGATGAAAAATAAGCAAGTTCTGATTGTTTAAGTGTATTAGGTCACAACTCTGCAGTGTCGCCCGCGTGCACTTCGCGCCTGAGATGACAGGCTCCAAAGGTTGATTTCAGAGCAACAGTAGTTGGCAAGTTGCATTCTTACAAATCTTATTTATTCTGATTAAACTATGTTTAACTATTAATTCGTGTTTTAGAAAAACAACCTAAAATAGTAATAATAAACATTAGTTTTATTAGTGCTCAAACTATGATGATTAATGTACAAAACAAATTTATAATGGCAAGTTCAAACTTAAATAACTCAAGTGGTTTTAATTTATCTTATTGTTAAAAATAAACATAACAGCTTAAATATATGTCTCTATCTATCTACCTAAAACCCTAAAGGCATGCCAAAGTCACATGAAACTACTTTACAAAAAATGCTCAATGTGGCTTTCATTTGATTTGATGCAAGCTGAACAAGCCTGGTCTTTGATTGCCGAACTCTTTCAAAAATACCTGGTGTATTCTTGATGGTGTCACAAGCATCGAATATACGTTGTCGAAGTTCATCTCTGGTCGTAATGGGTCTTTCACAGACCAAACTTTTTAGGTGTCCCCATAAATAGAAGTCTATTGGATTTAAATCCGGTGATCGGGGAGGCCAAGGTATTGGTCCGCCTCTACCGATCCAGTTTTCACCATAAGTTTGGTTTAGAAAAGCTCTTACGTGAAGTCTGAATTGTGGAGGAGCCCCGTCATGCATAAACCACAAACGATCTCTTACATCCAATGGTACTTGTTCTAAGATCGCTGGCAAATCATTTTGCAGGAAATCTCTGTAAACATCACCATTTAGTCTGTCAGGTAACACAAATGGACCTATCAAAAAGTTTCCAACAATGCCTGCCCATACATTTATTTTAAACTGCACTTGATGTCTTCCTTGATGAATGGCATGCGGGTTTTCATAAGCCCATTCATGTGTATTGTGGTAATTTGTTATTCCATCTCTGTTAAAGCAAGCTTCATCCTTAAACAGAACTGATGATATAAAGTCAGGATTGGTAGCCTGCTGAAGAAACCACTGACAAAATCACAATCTTAATGGAAAGTCAGCAGGGTCAAGAGCTTGAACACGTATATGGTATGGATATAACAACTGCTTGTGCAGTACTCGCCAAACTGTCACATGGCTTATGTTTAACATTGATGCTAATTGCCGAGTACTTACACTAGGATCTTCCTTGACTCTCGTTAAGATGTCTTCTTCAAATTCAGGAGTTCTAACTTGTCTTTGGACACCTCGGTCTCTTGTAGAAGGTAACAATGTGCCAGTTTCCGAAAGACGGCGATACACAGCGGCAAATGTTGTATGATGAGGTAGTTGCCGATTCGGGAAAGATTCCCGATAAAGCCGCGCTGCTAAAAGACTATTTCCGTTAGCTTTTCTATACATGAAAATCATGTCAGTTTGTTCACTAAATGGATAAGTCGTCATCTTAAGTATAACATAAAAATCTATTTACTAAACAACTTCCTATTAAAGAAAAAGTAAAATAAACACGTAATTAGTAAGTAAAATTTCCTTGTTTTGTACACAGATGATTACATTGTTGTCGTAATCAGCTGTTTTGTTGTAATAACGTTCATGGCATTGTTCTCAACAACATTTGCCATTATAAATTTGTTTTGTACATTAATCATCATTGTTTGAGCACTAATAAAACTAATGTTTATTATTACTATTTTAGGTTGTTTTTCTAAAACACGAATTAATAGTTAAACATATTTTAATCAGAATAATTAAGATTTGTAAGATTGCAACTTGCCGACTACTGTTGCGCTGAAATCAACCTTTGACAGGACCTCAGGCGAGAAGTGCACGCGGGCGGCACGGCAGAGCTGTGACCTGATACACTTAAACGATCAGAACTTGCTTATTTTTTATCTGATTTTTAAAATCGAGGTGTCATTACATTTGTTATAACATTTACAAAAAAAATTACCCGTAATAAATATTTTTAAAATCTAACGGTTTTGGAGTTATTGTTTAACGAATAATTAAAATGACCGCCACCTTGAAACGGTCAAGGTTAGAAAACCAAAACGTCATAGGTAAAGAGAAAATTTATTTTCCTCCGTTATTTGTGTTATGACCCTATTAAAATGGTACATTTCCTTAAAGGAAATTAAATATCGCAACTTTTTTGAGTCTTGTAGATTTTTTTTTAAACTTACGGATTTTGAGATATTAAGCTTTAAAAACTAAAATCGGCCGCCATTTTGAAATGGTAAAAAGTAGAAACTTTATACTCCGCACAAAGATAGGTCCTATTAACCAACATATGTGTACCAAGTTTGAAGTTGGTACCTCTAGTAGTATAAAAGTTATGATCAGTCATATACAAATTTACAATTTAGCTCAAGAAACAAAAATATTTAGTAAAGAAAGGAAAAAGTTCAACTTTCGGCCTACATAAAAAGTAGTAAACATTTTTGTAATTTTTTTCGTAAATGTAAAAAATGTCATAATTTAGTCTTGAATAGAACTGTATAAAATATTTATCAATTTATAAAGGACGCATCAAATACGACGTTCTGTGTGAAAAACCGTTGGAAGTGCTATTTTGGGAGCGTGAGAAAGTCGAGTTTTGAATTTCTCATTTGTCAGTATTTCTCAGAACTGTACGAACAACACCGTTAGATTAAATATAGTTTGCTTTACACCAAACGAAAGATTGAACTTTGGTCTATAAATAGTTATAAAAAAGTCTATTGAAGAGATATCTCGAATGCAAAATGTGCTGTTTTATTGGTCCAATTGCAAAGGTTTACAGACAATTCTATATCTTTGGAACTATGCAAGTGACTTTTGATTGGGTGGCGGATTTAGAAAGTTAAAATCTTGACGAATCCAAATGTATCTCTATATTATTGTCAAAATATCCCGGTCGAGCACCATTGAGTTTTAAGCTTGGTTTACACGCTAGGATAAATCGTAACAATTTATCGTTACAATAAATCGAAAGTGTGAGTACTGTTTACATGTATTGATTTCTTGTCCTATCTTCATTGACGAATATTTAACTTTTGATAGTTCTTTCTTATAAACTGTACGCAATGCATTAATTTTGTTAACAACAGTGTTTCTGTATGCCAACGGATCAAACTCCTTGTATTTTTTAACGAGCGCTATGTGCGCAAGGTCTTTTTTATTATGTCGGGAGTATTCTTTGCTCTTAATGAGCCACAATCAGGTAAAACTCCGATATAGTTCAATAAATTCAGTCAAGAACTCTCGAGGAGTTTGAGCTGCCTTGCTATCAATTGAATAAAGACAACACAAGGTAAAAAAAACACGTAAAACGGAATCAACGAGCTAGTGCGACAACCTTTCCGGTGAACGGCACTTGCAAACTGAGTCAAATCGTAACGATAAATGGGCGCTAATGATTAAACGTTCCAATTTATTGTTACGATTCGCAGAAATTGATGCCGGTCATCACCAACCATACAATCCAATTCCAATAAATCACTACAATGTCTTATTTACACGTAACGATAAATTGTAACAATTCGATTACAGTCGGCAAAACGTTTACATAAACTAAAATTTTAAAACGATGATTACATACGTAAATATAAGTTTTAAAAAATATGTAAATACAAAAATTAAAGTCTAAATCATTTTCTTTCCAACGGTTTTTGTTTTATTGCGATTGGATGATTTTTGGTGGATGAAATATTTAATACAAAGTAGCGTTGTCATTGAGTAGTGTTAGACCAAAGCCTAGCGCTTTGACTGCTCAGTAGGGTTAAAAGCATTCTATACCAAACCCAAAATTGTCTCTAGTTTACATTGAATTTGCAATATGTTTTACTCATTACAAAAAAATGTTAATACTATTTTCTTTCTCCTAATTTGCTCAGAATGATTTAATTAGTAGTAAAAAAATTTTTTTATATTACTAATAGACCATGGTCTATAATTTTTGAAACAAAAAAAAATAATAGTAGGATCATACCCGTTAAAAAGGACGAGAATATAACAAAAATGAAAGGAAAAATAATTTACGGGCGATCTGAGGCCGGGAAGTGGAAGGGGGTGAGTTTTTAAGGGTAAAAACGGTGTATCTCAATTTCCGGCAAAACTACAAGTCCTATGGAAAAAAATTAAATGACAAAGTTGTAGGTAATTAAGAGACCTACAACTTTTGTAATTACACTTTTTTCACATAACCTCAAAATTTATGTGAAAAATTCAAATAATCAAGTTTTTGGTTTTTATTTTGATCTTATGCAAAAAAAAATTTTTTCTAACAAAATTTGGTGAAAACTTACCTTTTTATGTCCTAAAGACACTGTAATTTTTTTGATTTGAAATATTTATTTTTTCACCTTATTTTGACTTAATATCGAAAAAACACCCTAATTTTCAATCGGAAATTCTCGCGTCGAAATATCAGCTTTTTAAAAAAAGGCGGGGAGTTTTTTTGTTTGTTGAAATCTCTTCTTTCTGATAATGTAAAAAAATATATACATTACTATGGTAAATGTTCTCAGAAAATGTAAAGAAAAGAAAAAACTCGAATCCGACATTTTTTTTTATTATTCACTATGTACAATTTTGAACTATTTAGTAAAATTTACACTTTAATTACTTGAAAAACGTAAGATTTTGCCAATATCAATTGGCAAAAATTAAATAATGTTTCATATTGGCAAATCTCCCACCCACAGAAGCAACATTGCAGCAGAATAACATTGTTACAGGGCATATTATCAACTTCAAACTTGGCTAGGTAACGAACTGACAGCAACAGATTGGGGCTGGAAGCAACATCAACGTGGGATTATGCCCATATTTACGGAGAAGGAGTTAATTCCGGAAATATTGCTCAAAACTATTTGCTGCAGCTGTGAAACTGGATGTAACAGTTTAAAATGTGGCTGCCGAAAACATGGCTTAAAATGCACAAATTTATGCTCAAATTGTCATGGTTCTGAAAAATGCACCAATGTGGAATAAAAATCCTACGAGGAAGTTAGTGATTCAGATGAAATTGTGAATACGAAGACGGTGATGGTCTTGAAGATTTCGAAGATCTACTAGAATCGGGAAAGTTTGTCGAATCTAACGATGAAGAAATGCCACCGAAGATACAAAAAGTAATGGATAAGTGATTAGGGTTCAAGATAAGATTTATAAATAAGAAGATTAATGCATTTTAAAATATTATTATGAATAATAATAATCAGTATAAAGTATCTAAATTCAATAGTACGATTTACATTTCTATTCATATATTATGAGATTTTCTATGACATAAATGTAATTAGAATTTAATAAATCAACTTTTTGACTAAAAAAAATTGCAGCAATCACATTTTTTAATTGAAATCTCCCCTTTAAATCATATCTTTAATATTTAGAACAACTATTTTCGCATGTTTCTTGCAATCTTTATGATTTATGGATTTGTATTTTTTTTGTTTATCAATGTAACATAGAATCTTACGTTTTTAATTTAATTTGTCTTTTAATTAATTAATTTAATTAGAATTTGTCATTTAATTTTTTTCCATAGGACTTGTAGTTTTGCCGGAAATTGAGATACATTGTTTTTACCCTTAAAAACTCACCCCCTTCCACTTCCCGACCTCAGATCGCCCGTAAATTATTTTTCCTTTCATTTTTATTATATTCTCGTCCTTTTTTAATGGGTTTCATCCTACTATAATTTTTTTCACTTTTTACCATTTTCAAAATTATCGACCCTGGTCTATAATGAGTTAATGAGATTTTATAAAGCTTATTAAAACAAAATATAATATATGTAGTTTGAATTACAAGCAAATAAATTTTTCATCTTTAGAGAAGTATTACACTAAATTTTTATTAATATTTCTGCATGATTACACCAACAGGAGGTGAAGGGGTTAAATCTAATTTTACTTTTACAAATTTTATTAAGTTATTACGTAATTTTTACAAGGTGAAATTCAGAAGTAATTTTGCAAAATAATAAAAGACACATCAATTTCAAATCACGTATTTCAAGTTTATTATACATCATACAGTTTAAACAATTACGTTCATCCATGTTGAGTTTGAAAACACTCTTCTTTAAAAAAACACACTACACTACTATAGGCTACTACGTTTAAAACTTTAAAATCAAAAGAACAGTAAATCAGTTTTACTCTGAACGAATCGCACTGAAGAGTTGTGCTGCAGCACAAGAACAATGAAAAAGTGGTGCTGATGAAACGCAAACAACAATAAGACTGAACTGAACGAATGACAAAACAGACAACTGTAATTTCTCACCTTTCTCGGTGTTAGCCAAAGGCACGAAGTTTATTGATTCGCCGCCGAACGGAGCCAAGGATGCAGCGGCCGCATCTGTCTCACACACTCACAAACACGTCAGTGTATATTTAGTTTGAGTCAAACGAATAACTTGGCATTAACTCATTCATGACTACATTTATCTCAGACGCTCATATGCATCTGTTGTAAAACTGGAATGGAGTTTTAGTTTTGTTCTAAAACATAGTACTGTAATATTATTTCCCAAATTCCAGATTGTTTTTACCGTTTTGCCTCTCCTAAAAATTTTCCGCTATGGGCACGGGCCCACTTTGCCCCATGATAAATCCGGCCCTGTGTGTACGAAAAACTAAATAATGAACTTGATTCTTTATGAACTAAACAACATAGCGCGTGATCAGCTGTGGTTTACTTTAATTGTTTGTTTCCTTGTACCAGCTGCAAATCTAATATACATGATTCACTGATAGAACAGATAATCAGCTGTTTCCATAGATACCCATACAATATATTTATGTAATCGGGTTTTTGTGTCTGTGTCTTATTGCCGCTGCTTATGCAACAAATCTTATCACGTGCGTTACTTATGTCGATTTATCGTTAATTAATGATTAGTGGGTTCAATTAAATATAAGCGTCTATTATTATTAAATATAATTTGTTCAAATGGACACAGATTGTTATTTTGTATAAAGAAATATTACTTTTATAATTATTTTAAAAAAACATGTGTTTTCGATGATTTCAGATAATTAGCAGCGGGAATACTCCTCATTTGATTCATCAGTCACAAAACCAAAACAGCCAGACTATCACTTATTTGGGAACATTAATCAAACAGGGTAGTAAAGGAAAAGAACACCAGAAAGTTATTCTAACATCACTTCCTGTACAAAATAAAGCCAATATGACCGGATTGATACTACCAAATGCTGGAGTGGCAAACACAACGGGCAAGGCCCCAATGACTAGTCTTATATTGCAGTCTAATAATGCTCAAAATAAAACAATGACTGGTTTGATTTTGCCCAATGCAGGGAATAACACTACAGGCAAACAACCCATGACCAGTGTAATCTTACCGACTTCTAATCTTCCTATTGTACCAAGTAAAAAAGTTCCGATTCCCAATTTAGTTTCAAATCTTTCACAGAAAAATACAAGTATACCAAACATAATTAGACAGGCTACGGGTCCTGGGAAGGGTCAAATGGGAATATTTATACCGCCGACAACTAACGCTACTAGTTTGCTTATACCGAACAATCAAAATTTAAAGCCAAAAAATCAAATTGGAATGATTCCTATTGTTTCTAATAGCTCTTCTGCAAACAGCAACCAGGTAGGCTTGATAATGCCACCGAACACTTCGACTCCATCACAGTTAACCAACTTAATTCTTACGTCCAGTTCACCGACTGCAACATCAGGGAATAATGTTATGAGTTACATTATATCCAATAGTAGTAGTACAACCAGTCGTTTAGTACCGACAAGTTCTGTGAGTGGAACTACAACATCGACTCAAGTTAATATGATCTTACCATCATCGTCGGTGAACGGAAGTAGTAGCCAGATGACCAGTATCATGTTACCTGTAGGAACTACTAAAACCAGCTTTGTCCAACATCTTACTATATCTAATGGAAAAATAACTCATTCTGAGACTAAACCACAAGGTAAGTTGCAAAAAAGATAGTTTCAATATTTATTGTTACAATAATATACAGTGAATATGTAAACGCTAAGGTTTCTCTTATTGTGACATTCAAATTTTACTATGTTTTATAAGTAAATTAGCTTTTTCAGTTGTTGACTTATTCACTTTGATATGTGGGTCTTGCCTGGCAATCACTTTCTAAATATTAGCTTTAAATAAACTAATTTTGAGCTAGCCATTTTTTTAATGAAAGTTTTCAATATTTTTATATATGTAAGAGTGTGGTCTGCTGGTTGCTCGCAGTGGTGTGTCATGTCGTAATGTTGCAAGCAGTTGATAGCTTGAAAGGGTCCATATTACTTGGTGGTCCACTGGATGCTCACTGTGAGGCTGTCTTGTCGTAGTGTTGCAAGCAGTTAATTGCTTTAAAGGGTCCATATAACTTGGTGGTCCACTGGATGCTCGCTGTGGGGCTGTCTTGTCGTAGTGTTGCAAGCAGTTGATTGCTTGAAAGGGTCCATATTACTTGGTGGTCCACTGGATGCTCGCTGTGGGGCTGTCTTGTCGTAGTGTTGCAAGCAGTTGATAGCTTGAAAGGGTCCATATTACTTGGTGGTCCACTGGATGCTCGCTGTGGGGCTGTCTTGTCGTAGTGTTGCAAGCAGTTGATTGCTTGAAAGGGTCCATATTACTTGGTGGTCCACT
>JAGFPH010000726.1:315063-329072 GCA_018207615.1 Philaenus spumarius
TTACTTTAGTGTACAACTATTAAGGTGTTAATCTTTGTGCTTTGTCTTTTTAGGCTAAAAAAGAGAAAGAAACAGAAAAAGAGTTCAATGATTCGATGGAAATTGAAATGATGACTGTTGAAAAAGTAGAAGGCTCGGCTTCTTCTAGTGAATTAAAAGAACAAATGTTTTCACCCCCTAGAATACAATCTCCTGAATCTCCGAACCTAAGGTGCGATGAGATATTTATATCCGGCGATAAAGACGATAATGTTGTATTGGACGGAGAAGTGACTGTCCGTCGTCTTGCACCGGATATCACCGATGATGTTCGCCTTTCAGAGAGACATAATACAGATGATGACGTTAATATAGAGATTGTTAAACCTGATAGAGATAAAGAATGCAATAAGAAAATAGAAAAACCTAGAGATAAAGACTGCGATAAGAAAATAGAAAAACTTAGAGATAAAGAATGTGATAAGAAAATAGAAAAACCTAGAGATAAAGAATGCTTTAAGAAAACAGAAAAACCTAGAGATAAAGAATGCGATAGGAAAATAGAAAAACCTGAAGATATTGACCCAATGGAAGTTTTAGAATGGGATCAGCAAGGAGTGGGAAAACTTCCTGGGAGTAACCTTCAGGTAAGGTTTCATGAAAAGTGTTGTAATATTTATTTTTATTGAGCTTGAAAAGTATGTAATGATGTTTAAGTATTGAAATCAGTATTTGTAACATAATTACTATATAATAATTTGCTAAAGTCTGTATGTATAACATTTAATGTAAAATTGATGAGTTTTAATTATTTGGTTTGATTAATTTTATGAAATGTCCCAAGAGTTAATTTGTTTAATATAATTAGCAATAAATGCATTTTTGTTAATACGGCGACTCCACTAGATTGTTATAAAGGGGATCTATTTAATTGCAACTCGCTTGGCTCTTATTATGTTGTGAGAGTTTCATATACCTAAAACCCATCAAGAATATTTTAACATATCTTTAATTCCAATAACAGATAAATAGACTATTAAATACAGTGCTCTTCTAATATATTTCAAAACAATAAGCTTTAACTCTGCAGGAGTCAATTTCAGGATTGAGAGAGACTGCTGATTATGGGAATTGTGGATTACATTCAGTTAATAGATTTAGGGAATTTAAACACTGAAAAGTAAACTTGTACTGCTTCTATATTTGGCACTGTGTTCTGAGGAAATTGTTCATATTATCAACACTAAACACTGAAAATACAAATTTAATAGTACATACCAGTTTTCTTCATCTTCCATGGATGGTGATGTAAGGGATACTTCTGTGGGGCAGAAATGTTTGTAGTAGAAATGATGTTACTAAATGTGATGCAAATGTTGTAGTAAAATAATTTCAAAATATGCCTTGAGTTGGTCTGGGAAGTTGAGAAAACACCAGAGAAATACATTACCAAAATTCTGTAGCTACCCTGTAATAAACTACTTGTCACAATATATTTCATATTTATATTTTTTAGTTTCGATTGAACGAGTTTGGGATGATGGAAGTTCTAGATAATTGGTCTGAAAATAAGGAAGAGATGACTTCTAGTGCTACGAGCGCTGCATCTAGTAGGCGTAGTTCTGAAGATAAACCACCTTCATTTACAGGTATTAATTAGTTTTAACTTAGTTCAAATTTATCTGGTTTCATAAGGTATTGCCAGAACATAAAATTGTATTAATCATTTTCAAAGTCCTGCATTGACTTTTTGGTTTTTCTTTTAGTGAAATAACCTGTCTTTCAAATACAAAGGTACGATTAAGAAAGTAAAGGACAAGTTATAAAGAGTCATCCAGCGAATTCGGTTTAGGACTCTAGTAAATAACACGGCCAATCATGCAAAAATAGAACATGTCATTTTGTTCCCTTATCAAACAGCTTCACAACACTTCTCTTTATTTACTTAGTAATGTTATAGTTTTAAAGGTTAATTATTTTTCAGTAAAAGAGTAAAGTAAACATCTTTAATAAATATGAATAATGTTAAGGGGGCCATTTACCCTAAAAATGTATAAAAATGAAAAAAATGTTTTCCATTTTTTAATTCCTTATATATATATATATATATATATATATATAAATATTTTTATGAAGCAATACAGTTATATAATAGTCATAACATAAGTATTTTATTTTCACATTTGTAACCCAATATCTCAACTATTCAACTATATGTATTATTTCAGCAATCCTTATATATAATTCTGTAAGCGAAATTTTAGATTCAAAATTGTGGGAATTCGGTAAATCGGAGGATGATGGGAGAGGTATCAAATATAAGTGGGAAAAATATAAGTTTTTTATAGAATTAAAAACTAAGGGATTTTTGAGGTACCCGAAAAACGAAAAATCCCCAAAAGAAATACATGAGAATTTAAAAACATCTGCTTTGTTTACATTAAAACATTTGGTATTAAATAAATAAATTAAAAACATAAAACAGCTTTTCTGCAGTTCACATTAAAACTTTTGTTATTAAATAAATAAATTAAAAATATAAAACAGCTGTTCTATAAAATAAAATGACAGTTAATGTAAATTATATTTTTAAATAAAATCTGCTACTTATTAACCTATAAAAGATACACGTTGACACACACATAGAAGAGAAACCTTATAAGTGTGATTTTTGGAAGGTTATATGGCTGTTCTATTTACTTTTCATACATTTATACTAATATTATAAAGAGGTAAAGTTTGTTTGTTTGTTTGTAGGGGGTAATCTCTGGCACTACTGAACCGATTGAAAAAATAGTTTTACTAATAAAAAGCTACACTTTCCCTGAGTAACATAGGCTATAATTCATGTCGATAAAAACCTTTTCTTATTTTAATATTTGTAAATTTAGTCGGAAAAATTCTTGGGTTAGGCCTAGAATGATAAACCATCACGTTTATCACCATAGCAACCAATTGAATAAAATAACTGATAATATATAGCTGTTTGCTCCAATATTTCCATTAACAGCTGATTTAAAAATTTGAAGCAATTATTTTTGTATTTCTAGCTTTTAGGTTAGGGTTTTAAAGTGTAGACCTGAGCCTTGCTGGTTCTTTTAACCATTATTATAACTGCTGTTATCAAATATATAAGAAATAATTTGATTTAAACATTTATCATTATTTATCATCTTAGTTTTGAGGTTATTATTAATCGTACAATTTTATTATAAATAAAACATAACATTTGTTTTTAGAAGGTTCCATTGGGGGTTGACGTGCGGAGCACGCAGGGGTCTCCCCTAGTTTATTTATAATTTTGTGGATTTTCTACTCTATAGAAACAGCTGATTTGGTTTTTAGTTTCAGTAACAGCTGATTTTCTTTTCTGTTTAGCTGTGTTCTGTTTAGTTGTGAATTATAACCTCTTTAGTAAGGTTTGATTTGGTTGTTCTAGTTCATTCAGTTGTAGTGTTTTATAATAATGAAGCAAATAGCCAAGAAACAGAAACTTAGAAATAACACAACTGAAAGAGTAAAACCATCATTAGCAACAAATAAACGGTGGAAAAAGTAGAATATAAGAAATACCGCCAAATAAAAATGAAGAAAATTAAAATTGAAAGAAAAAAGGGCCTAACATATGGAGCAGGGGTTTTCTAATTATGTAAAGAGGTGTAATAACCCATATTTAGTATATAAAGTAAATTATATCATTCTAAAATTAAACAATATCCATTCGGTTTTTTGAAGTTTTCCGGAGTTCAAAATTTTCTTGTCTTCCCACACCAAAACCAACGTAACTTTTTTATATTTTGAGGTAGAGATTTAAGATGTTGCACATATA
This sequence comes from Philaenus spumarius, assembly GCA_018207615.1. Taxonomy (NCBI): domain Eukaryota; kingdom Metazoa; phylum Arthropoda; class Insecta; order Hemiptera; family Aphrophoridae; genus Philaenus; species Philaenus spumarius. Next base: position 318,872 of record JAGFPH010000726.1, read on the forward strand.
TGCTTAGGTATGTGGTGCATTATCTGTAGTATGGAAAAACGTTAGGTCAGGTTACAACTCTAAACAAAATTTTTTATACGAATAACAAATAATTCAAAATTTATATATTTTTGGTGGGTAAAAATGTAGTTTACCTTGTCAATCGATTTCTAAGGGAATTTGATATAACATGAAAGAACACATCTAACTGATTGTAGAAACAACAAAAATTTTCCCGGGAAATAATATTTGTAGGAGTTATGAAAGAAATAAAACTTGAAATTGTATAGGTTAAGTTTCGACTTTTCCGCGATATTTGACGTAATTATATCAAAATAAATCACTTCACATACACCAAACATATAAGAATTAAATAAACTAAACAATATTAACCCCAAAAGTATCTACAAAGCAAGAAAATGTGAAAATAATGTAACAAACATAATTACGAAAACAAATGCATCGAACAATAGAAAGTACAGTATAACTGGGTATTTAAAATGGAAATTCATCAACGTTGAGAAATCGAACAATAGGTTATTGTACTGAATAAGGTGTGTATAAATCAAGGTAACTAGATAGTAAAGGTTGCCTCATGTGAGAAATATAAAAAAAATAGGTTTGAGTTTGTCTACATGACTATGAGGCAACCTTTACTATCTAGTAACCTTGATATAATTAGAATTAAAAAAAACTAGAGGACTAACCTAAAGTGTTTAGTCACAGTATGTTGCCGATAACAGTATAATTATATTATTTGTATAATTATAATATTTCGTTGTATTATCACTTTATATAATTAGAATAAAAAACTAGAGAACTAACCTAAACTCTTTAGTCACATTATGTTGCTGATAACAGTATAATTATAATATTTGTATAATTATAATATTTCGTCGTATTATCACTTTATATAATTAGAATAAAAAAAAAACTAGAGGACTAACCTAAACTGTTTAGTCACAGTATTTTGCCGATAACAGTATAATTATAATATTTGTATGATTATAATATTTCGTCGTATTATCACTTTATATAATTAGAATATAAAAAAAAACTAGAGGACTTACCTAAACTGTTTAGTCACAGTATTTTGCCGATAACAGTATGATTATAATATTTGTATAATTATAATATTTCGTCGTATTATCACATTATTTATAATTAGAATGAGTTGCCTAAACTGTTTGTTTCTATACAAAAAAGAACAAGAACAATCCGGCAACGCTGGCAGGACGGTAAGAAAAACATGTCGGCACTTTACAATGTAAATTTCCATAACGAACTTTTGATTTGAAAGTTTTTAATGTTGTACGTGTTGAAGATGGTTAAATATTGGTTTCCCGGTATCAGTGAAGTGTATAAATACTATATTTATTACAGTGGCGGCTGGTGAATTATTACCTTGGGGGTTCAAATCTACCGGGGAGAGGGGGGTCCTGCAAATTTGTTTTTAGTACTAAACATAAGAATTTCTACTTTTAGGCCTGTTTTTACTTAAATTTGGTGTTTTAAGACATCTCTGAAAAGCGTGCAATGAGATAAAATCGGGTTACAGTTTGCATGATAGATTGGAATATAGATATTAATTATAAATGGAAAATTGCGAACAATATTGTCTTACGTAGAAGCCTATGCTTTATTAATTAGTTTATTTAATTTTTTAGTTGATAAAGTGACTCATAAATAATGAAGTGACACAAATACCAGTGTACTTTAATAGCACACTTTTCTCCAAGAGGTAAAGAAGTTACCCTTAGCAAAGGTGTAACGCTGTTCATTCTAAAAACTTTACCTTAACACAACGCTAATAACAACACCGAACTGCAATAATATTATTTAATAATATGTCCACACTAACACAGACTTAATCCATGAACTTCATAGAATGCACAACTGACATAACCTATTAATCAAAGAAGTAAATAAACACCAACTACGTAAAGGAAAAAATAGGCGTAAGGTTTTTTTTACAAAACACTGTTGTGAACTGCAGGTTCGGCTATCTTCGGAAGGAGTCGGGAGTCGCTGCATTTAGATTGCAGCGAAAAACAACGTTGAAACTGCTATTCCCCCACCGTTCCCCTGTACCCCCTCGCCTAGGCCAGGAGGTTCGTTCTCTGAATTGAACCAAGATGCTGAAAACGACGTAGGAGAGCTGCGCGTTGTTACTTTATGTCGTATTTTAACAACTTTTCAATCTATATTGTTACATTTATGAAAAAAAGTACTAAATATTTATATTTGTTAAAATATTATGTTATTAACGCAATTTGGTTGGGGGTTCACTGAACCAGTGAACCTATAGCACGAGCCGCCACTGATTTATTAAGAAAAAAGTTCAGGTTTGTGTGTTTATAGTAGTTTTGATTGACAAGTTAAAGTAAATAAATACCTTTTGGTGTATTTTAAAATTTAAAAAGTAAGATAATTTTCCATAGTAGAGATAATAAAGGAATAAAAAAGCTTTAAAACAAAACAAAAATATCCATAGAAAAATAGTTTTGCTGCTTTTCGTGAAAAATTATTTTTCCATCTTTTGAGCAGAAGGTCATGCATAACCCTCTCTCAGGTGCAGAACGCAACAATTTCGAACATTTGTGAAAATTTGCATATATTTGCATAATCGATAATTCAACCCACTTAGAATCATCCAATCATAATAAAACTGGCACCATTGGAAAGGAAATTAATTAAACTTTAATTTTTGTATTTACAACTTTTTCGTAAAACATATATTTACATACGTAATCATCGTTTTAAAATATGCACATCGGTCTACAGCTCTTTCCGTGCGCGAATCTGCATACAATTGTACTGTTATTTCTTCTTCAACGTTTAAGACCATCTACACAAATATTTCTTTGGCTATTATAACGATACCATTGGATTCGTCAAGATTTTATCTTTCTGTTGGTGCCTTCCAATCGGATGTCACTATAAAAATAGTATTTTTTCCAAGAATTACTGTAAACCCTTGCGATTGGACAGTTTCTCAATCAATGAAACTGCCCATTTGTCAAGTGATTTTACGCCTACCATATCAAATGTTTTGACAGATTTATTTACACCATTTTGTACAGCAAAGTCTGAATTTTGTAACGGTGAGAAATAATCCAGAAATAACCGGTTTTTTGTCTGTCTAGACGACAGTTGAAATGTACATAATTATTACGTTCTAGTGAGAAAGTCTAGCGCGTGGGTTCCCACGCTATTCAAGTGTCCCTTTCTCACCGCTGTTATAGACTGCAGACTTTTCATTAGATTGATGTCATTTTGTTATTCAAATAATGATAACTCAAACACTTTTGTGAACTAAGGAAAGACAAGTATACCGTTCTTTTCTTTGATTTATCCTCTACACTTTGTTATAATAATATTTCATTTTTGGGCAAAGCATATATTAGTAAATGACGTTACAATCTAGGCCTAGGTTTGTTACCAGTCGTGTACTTGGAACATAAAAACTGTTTTTTTTTCAAAATAAAAAATTTGAAATTGATAAATGTTTTTATATAGTTCTATTTAAAACTAAATTACAAAACTTTTTTACGCTTACGAAAAAAATACAAAAAAATTTGTACTACTTGTTATGTAGGCCTAAAGTTGAACTTTTTCCTTTCGTTACTGAACATTTTTTGTTTCTTGAGCTAATAACTTTTACAATTTCAAAAGAAACTAATTTTTAGTGGCATATTTGTATTCTTTGAAGTTTCTTCTACAAAAAAGCTATTGAACACTTTTGGATTGGGGTTCATTTACTATTTTTGGCGAATTTTTAAAAATATGCTTGCAAAACGCTAAAAACGGGCTGGCCAATTTTAGCTTTAACCATGCCACTTTTAAGGTTAAGGGCTTGATGCAATATTTTCTTAATCTTAGTCCTAATACATATTCTAATATTTATTAAAATTTAGTTAATATAAAAATACAGATTTTTTCATTTTTGGTAAATGGCCCACTTAACTAATGTACTAGGATTTACAAATGTGTATATACAGAGCACAATAATTATGTATTGTTTGATTTAATTATTTGTTAACATAAAACAGCTGATTTGGTTTATCAGCTGTAGTACTTCAATAACTATGTGAACCATTTAAGGTTATGTTAACAACTTTTAGGTTAAATTTTATGTTGTTATTATAGGAATAATAATTTATATAGATACATATGATTATTTCTGTTGTGTATGCTTCCTGTCATAGCCTGTCTTAGGTTATGTCTGAATTATTCGTATTTTAATGGCATCATACAAGTTTGAGCTTCTGTTAATTTTCAAATATGGACTTACTGACGATACAAACTTGAGTGAATTTTAAAGTGCACAATAATAAAGTTTTGCTTAAATGACTGTATTTAAAATATTGGGGTTAAAGTCGATGACTTGAGTAGGCCTATTATTAAAGCTTATGTTATTTTATTTTACAAAATTTATTTCTGGTCTTTAAGTAAAATGTTTAATGCAACACCTTTTCCGTCATATCTGCTTCCTGAAGCAGAATTTTTAATACATTTTTAAGACGAATACAAAAATTATAGTTTTTGGGATGTGTATCAAAATAATCTGCCCCTGATTTTTCACAAGAACTTGCTAGTGTTATTCTTAATATTTTCTTTATCTTGACCCACCAAATCATTTTCTGAATTTTGACAGCTCACTTACGTCACAAATAATAATAATAATGATGTTTTTAATAATATACATACTATATTAATGTGTTGTATAAAATTCAGTATTTTTGTTTTAATACCATTTAAGTTTATAAGAATACAAATTGACAAGTATTTAGTAATATTATTTTATACTACCGGTACTATAAAAAATAAATTAGTATTGTTACATATACTAATTGCATTTTTTTAAATGCATTACTGAAACAGTTTTATATACTAAGGACAGATTTTTATAAGGCAAACTTATCAAGTTCAAAGAAAATATCTGACTCTACCTTATGTTTCATACTGTAATTTAAAATGAGCAACAGTTGACGTTTATAATCACCAAATGAATGAAAACAAACCATTTGTTTCAATGAGTCATGACCAATTGTTTACTAACTGAACTTTCAGTGTGATAATGATAAGTTAGTCATTGGAAAGTAGTCTTGCTGAAAGTGCAAAATTTTTGTTGTAGACATTTGTTTTAGAATCAAGAGTTAACAAAGTGAATGACTTGTTGAACCTAGTTATAAATAATACAACTTATGTATTTGATAGTGTTTATGAACAGTTTAAATGTGTTTGTCTTAATTTAAGTGTAGCTTTAAAAAGTTGGTAAGAAGGAATGGTAGAAATTAAATAGTTTTATTTGATTTAAGTTCCTATTTTATCCCTAAATGTGTAGTTGGTAAACATTTTCTCATTTTTTGTCTTGAAAAATGATTTGCATCACCAATTATTGTTTGCATAGCTTCAGGACTTGGCAGCTGTAACACTGAGATTTTGAAAGAAAATGCTGTAAATTGTCATGAAAGTAAAGTGTAAAACTCTTGTGTAAAGAATGTTTTTAATGTAAAGTATAAATATAATGTAAAATATAAAGTAAAATGTAAGTATATTTTTTAAATATTAATAATCTCATCAAGTTCATTTGGTTTCCAGGTGAGATTCAACCCTCAAAACGTAAATCCCCAGATGAGATCTATTGTTGCGAAGGATGCGGTTGTTACGGTCTGCAGACCGAGTTTCTTATGGATACTAGGTTTTGTAGTATCGGTTGTAAAAAAATAGTCGTGGCAAGAACCGCTCTAGCGAAAAAACGTCATGACGATAAGTTACGGGATCTAAGAATGAGGCGGAAAAAGAGGAAATCAAATATGCTTGTTATGAGGGCTAAGAAAGACGCAGAAATGCGAGTACAAACTCAAAAGATCATGGACTCCAAAAAATTAAGTCAAGTAAGTTAGATTTTGTATGTTATACATTTTAATAAACATTCTTCTATTGTGATTATAGAGTGAAGCATAATTTTTTAATTGGAATTAGTCCTTTATAAAACTACACCAAGTTTGTTATCCCAGACTTTTTAAATTCTATAATTGTCTAATTTCATTCAGTTCAGGCACACATTTCAATAACTAATTAAAAACCTACTTAATGAACAAAACAAACACACAATATTCTATAAAATTTTATTTAGTCTCGCCGACCATGATTTAGCCAGTGATGGCATTGACAAGGCAGCTTAATACAGACTAAGAAAACAATATTAGTAAGCATAAATATAAATATTACAACAGACAACAGTTACTTGACTAACAAACATAAGAACAGGGAAAGGGTATGGGAAGGGCTGGGGAGATCTATGGTTGTAGGGCAAACAATAGTTTTAGCAGAGGCGAGTTCAACATAAATTCCACCTGATCTTAGTACAAGGTTGGAGTCTTTAAAAAATAATCTCTAACATTTCTAATGCATTTTTAATTTCTTACTTTTCTCATTGACATGGGAAATCTTAAAATTAACATTATTGTAAAAATCTGACTCTAAATAAGTTTTTAAATGATTGGAAAAACAGGAGTCATTATGACCCTACCGCCAACTTATTTTGTGTTCTCCAAACCTACATTTAAAACTACAGCCTGTTTGGCCTACATAAGCTGCATTACAGATGTTACATGCGCCAAAATGGCATAGAATCAACTAAATTGGTTGATGTGGTTGGGAATGTATTGGAAAAGAAAAATCACTATAAACCAGTTTTTTACTGTAACAACAATTAAGGAAAATGTTAGTAAATTGTAAGGATAAAAAAATAGATAACGTGCAAAAAGGTGTGTTTTTAAATTGACATTTGAAAAATATCTTGTTAATTTCTAAATTGCTTTACAGGGTCAATTATACATGACACGAGTGTATAATTATACATACTTGTAGCTGCTAAATGAATTAACAAACATAACAATTGAAAATCTTACTTCAGTGAAATATGTTTTTTTTTAAGATGTTAGAATTAATTATTAGTTAATAATTAATATATACACTGCTGCCTAGAATCATTCAGTTTAACAGATAACTCTATAAGGGAAATATTTTAGTTTGCTTCTACAAGATCTTAACACATAGTAGTTATCAGTTTTTCATACAACTTAACACAAACCATTTTACGTCAATCAAAAAACATGTCCTCTGAACAACATAGTGCTAGCATTTCAGTAAGTGTTTTTTGACTGATGAATACGTTTTACAATAATACTTTAATTGTTTTTTGATGAACTATCATAGCACGACGAGATTTTTCTTTATGTACCACGAAGTGAATGGTGAAATTGACGTGGAAGGTGATTTATTGTTGGCGATGCTTATACGGAAGAAAAAACATCGAAAAAGAAGAAGACAGTTTCGGAAAAGAATTTCACTGAAATATTCATATTTCACGGAAAGACCCGAATAGCCTACGAAGGGTAAATCAGGTTTACCTTACATCAATAATGAAAGTATAGAATTTTCTCTTCAAATCGTAATATGAATAAGTAGTTTTTTTTATTTACCAATAGCTTTTTCTCTGCCTCAGTCATTCCACTAAAATTTGGATCAAATTTCATAATTACAGCTTCCCAGGCATTCTGTTAAGCAATCTTGTTGCTGTATTCTAAATTTGTAAGGTCATATAGCAGGCCAATTCTCCACTTCATTTATCAAATCTTCAATGTTTATTTTTTTTCGGTGGCGCGTAGCAGTGTTTCTCTACGAGCCACTAAAATGATGGGGAGGGGGGAATAGTGGCGACATGTGAAACCTACCATTTGAAACTGTATTTACAGCAGCAGAGCTTTTTTTAATCGCCGAGATCTGTGGCGAAGGTAAATTCCATAACAGGCAGTGGCGCTTCTAATTTAGTGGCTGTAGCGTGTGAAACCTTCCATATATTTCTAGCTTTAGTCGACGGAAGCGTTTCTTAGTGGCGCTTTGAAGTGGCTTTGTGCGCCTTAAGGATATTTAAAATTTTTATGTTAATTTTTATTATTATTGTAGAAATAATGCATCTGATTAGCATACAAAATTCAACATAAAACCAAGCAAGGGATATTTAATTAAAATAAAACCAAGCCTATAATATACTCTTAGTTTATATTTACAACTCTGATCAAAACGAATGATTAAAACGGAGTTTTCGCATAAAGGTTTTAATTTATTCCCACTAAATAAGACGTATAAATCAAGCAATATAACCTTGGTCGTGCTATATCTGTTTGTTGACAGTGAAGTATTAGACCTGTGCTGTATGTGACTACTTCTTATAATTAATTATAGGCTCTGTACATTTACCATGTTGAAAATCATTAAAGGCATGGACTCGGTTATGAATATATTTTGTAGGCCTAAGCAGTTTCTTATAAAGAACAAAGTAAATAAAAACAATCGTAAAAAATATCCTTACAAACCTAACATTTCCAACAACTACTAACCTCAAAACTTATCATATAGCTTGTCATTTGCTATAAAACAGTTTTGAAATACCTTTACATGTTCAACATGAGTATTCACATTATATTTAATATTTTGTTATTACTAAAAAGATATTACATTATAGTATAAGCCTTATAATTTGTACACATTTACTGAGTTAAAAATCCCATCTGCTGTCGAATCATCTAAGCATGTGTTTATGTATTTGCATTTAAAGGCGCTAACCGTGCTTAGATATTGGGTCGTGCAGCGTTTGAAGGCGCTTGCCGCACATTAAGGGTTAAATCTTTTATTTCTAGCCAAATCTAGCCAAAGTATATTTAGTTCATGAAGGTACGCTGTTGTACTCTAACTTATCCACTTTATTCTTCTATTTACTTTAAAGTAAATACAATCCATTATTTAATGTCTCTCATAAATAAGTTGTTTTGATAAAATTTGCTATGCTTTAAACCTTAGAAGTTGTAATTTATCAATAAATTAAAAATTTTGTCATCATTTTAAATTCAATATATTTTGGAAATTATATTTTACTAGCTGTTGTACCCGTAGCTTCGCACACGGTCCAAAGTTTCGCCGCATAGTAATAAATGTTTATTGTTTTAATGGTTGTTATTGAATTTTCACCCCGATCCGGCTTGGCACGGATAGATAAATTAAAGTTAAATGTATATTAGCAACAAAAATATATCAATAAATATAGTACACTATGTATTTCTTATGGGGATTTTTAGTAACTTTGACCCTCCAAACCACCCTAAAATTTAGGATTTTTTGGAAACCTTTCTTAGCGAGCACGTAGGACCCTAGAGGAAGCTACATACTAAATCCGTTTGGTGGTTTTTTTAATCGATACCTACGGAATATAACGTTGTTTTTGCATTTAAACAACATATATTTTGACCCGTCTCTCACTTATTTTACCCAATTTGTAGAAGTCAAAATTCGACTTGGGGGCGAGAGCCCCCAGGGGCATATACACTTTACCGTTGTATAGTCCGTAACTGGCAAAGATGGTGGTTCCTAAAGAGGGGTCGAGAATCGTCAAAAATGCTCTAGATCGCACCGATTTCGAGATATTGACGATTTTTGTGAAAAAACAATGAAAAAGCTTCAAATCATTGCAATATAATCGATGCCGACGGAATATAATGTATTTTTTTGCATTAAAAGACATATTTTGACCCGTCTCTTACTTATTTTACCCAATTCGTGGAAGTCAAAATTCGACTTGGGGCGAGAGCCCCCAGGGGCATATACACTTTACCGTTGTATATTCTGTAACTGGCAAAGATGGTGGTTCCTAAAGAGGGGTCGAGAATCGTCAAAAATGTTCTAGATCGCACCGATTTCGAGATATTGACGATTTTTGTGAAAAAACAATGAAAAAGCTTCAAATCATTGCAATATAATCTATACCGACGGAATATAATGTATTTTTTTGCATTAAAAGACATATTTTGACCTGTCTCTTACTTATTTTACCCAATTTGTAGAAGTCAAAATTCGACTTGGGGGGGGAGAGGCAACAGGCACATATACACTTTCTGTTGTATAACCCGTAACTGGCAAAGATGGTGGTTCCTAAAGAGGGGTCGAGAATCGTAAAAAATGCTCTAGAACGCACCGTTTTCGAGATATTGACGATTTTTTTGAAAAAACAATGAAAAAGCTTCAAATTATTGCAATATAATCGATGCCAACGGAATATAACGTGTTTTTTGCATTTAAAAAACATATATTTTGACCCGTCTTTCACTTATTTTACCCAATTTGTAGAAGTCAAAAATCAACGGGGGGGGGGGGGGGG
>JAGFPH010000726.1:329172-349099 GCA_018207615.1 Philaenus spumarius
AATCGTCAAAAATGCTCTAGAACGCACCGTTTTCAAAATATTGACGATTTTTGTGAAAAAACAATGAAAAAGCTTCAAATCATTGCAATATAATCAAAGCTGATGGAACACTAACAAATGGAAATTTGTTTTGAAATAAATGTACAAATTACCAGCTCTCTAGCTTTATGAGAAGTATAGTAATTAATTTGTACTGTTTTAGGGCTTGTTATTACATTTTCACCCCTTAGCAGCAAACTGAAAAATGCAAATATAATTTACATTTTATATGTACCTTGTAAGAAATGAATGTACCAATTTCCAGCTTTCTAGCTTTTTGGGTAATTGGTATTGTTTTAGGTGTTGTTATCACAATTTCACCCCTTAGCAGCTCGGTATAAAATACAAATATGATTTACTTTTTTATATATATCTTGTAAGAAATAAATGACAAATTTCTAGCTCTCTAGTCTTAATAGATGTATAATAATAAATATTTATTGTTTTAGGGGTTGTTTCAACCCTTAAATCAAAATGATTTATAGCCTATGTCTCATTCCAGGTCATGATCTATATGTGTGCCAAATTTCATTCAAATCCATCCAGTACTTTTTGCGTGATTGTCAGTCAAACAAAAAAACAGACAAACATACAAACTTCATTTATAATATTAGTAGGATTTAAATTAAGGTTCTATTTCTTTAGTTTTTCTGTTGATAACAAATCAAATTGTTTTATTTAGGATGAACAAAAACAGGCTGTAGCAGAATTAACAGTTAAAGCCTGGGTGAGTAAAATGGCCGAGTTACGGAATAAGAAGAATCGTAATAAATCGTTTGAAGGGATTAACATACAAAAAGAAGAGGTGGATGAAATTACTCCTGCAGTTTCTCCGTCGCCAAGTTTAGATACGTCTATTAAAAGTGAAAATGCCTCGCAGACACCGGCAGAGAGCGATGGAGAGGAAAATGTTAAAGTAAGTTGTAGATTTTTTTAAGAGTTTAATATAGGCGGCTCAGACCTTATGTTTCTGACACACTAAACAAGAGGTACAAGTGCAAATAGAAGAGTTTTGTTATTTATGTTTCCTGTATTGCTTTTTACACATTTCACACACAGACATAGGATGGATTGAAAAGAAACTACCACCCCCTCTTGTTATCACAGAGCATGATTTAGTCACTAGTAACTCTTTAAAAGGTAACACACATGTAGTTGTATATAAAACTGTCAATTACATCTGAAATAAGGTAAAAATTAAAACTTACTTATAAATTTTAAAAAAATAATAAAATAACAAGATATTTCATACAACTGTTTTGCCGTTAGGCATCACCAGACAACTAATAACTAAAATATACAGAAACAATCAAACAATTTAAAACAAACTTGTAGGCTATGAGGGTGGAGTCGAATACCAAGGGAAGGGGTTAATCCTTGGAGTACCTGAGAACTGACAGGTTGTGTAGGATCAATGGGTTTCAACAAAGGGGTTGGGTTATTGAAAAAGAAGCTATTGAGAACAGATCTGTTTATTTCTAAAATTTCCAAACTATTTAAATTTCCACTTGTTTTGTTCAGTATGAAATATTACTTCAACATTATCAGTGGAAGTAAAAGTACGGCCTGAATCTAATAAGTGGTTAGCAAAATTTGAATCTTACCTTGGTTCCAATTTCCAACAATCTTGGTGTTTCTTTAATCTCGTTTTAAAAGTTTTAATGGATCTACTGTTTGATCTAAATGTTCTCAATTGCAGTCATCTATAGATAATTAATTTGCTAGGGGTTATTTTGTGAGTAGAACTCCTCCTAGAGTTTGTTTACCGATTTTGACGTTTTTCGTGACATTTTAAAGTGCTCACTCTGAAGTTGTGTGTCTCTTAAAATGAGCTCAATGTATTTTAAGGGCTTCACCCCAGTGGCCCTCAAAGTTGTCATGTTATTCTTATGCCAGATAGGATTTGTTTACACATTGACCATATATGCACAATTTAAGTCAAAATAAAAAATGTCATCACATACAATCAGCTGGTGTTAAAGGTTTGTTATGATTTGTTTGTTTACATATTGACCATTTGCGCAATTTAAGTCAAAATAAAAAATGTCAACACATGTAATCAGCTGGTGTTAAAAATTTGTTTTCATTTATCTGTAGTCAAAATTATTCTAAATTAGTGTAGTATATATTCTTAAGTGGCATAAAAACCACTTTGCAATTCGATTGCCTAAGTCAATGTAATGAAATGCAATAACTACCCTTTAAATTAAATTAAGCAATAGCGAAGCATTGCTGGGTCCACTAGTTACAATTAATTAAGTATACACCACTATATTATTAACAAATAGCTTATCAAGATTATTATTACAATAGAAAGCGGGTTTTACATAATTTACAATAGAAATTATTATGTAGTTGAATTTAGGCTGAATTTAGTGTTAGATTGTAAACAAAAATGTTAAAATTTTTTATATTGTACAAAAATATTTCAGACGTAACACAATACTATATTAAAAAATGTATTACTAAGTTATAAATTATTCAACATTTTAATTTCTTTGTTTTATCAATAGGGTTCACCATTTTTGACTAATAGTGGAGAATTTGTGTGGAACAGTTACCTACAGTTTTGCAACAAGGCGAAAGCAGCGCCTGTTAGATTATTCAAAGATCCGTTTCCTTATGGGAAAAATGGTTTCAAAGTAGGAATGAAATTAGAAGGAATTGATCCCGAACACCAATCTTGTTTCTGTGTTTTGACGGTGGCTGAAGTTAAAGGTAAGTTTTAATTCTTCACTTATGTGTACAAACATATTTATGTAGCTACTAGAACTAAATTCACTAAACTGCGTATAATCGTACGACCTAATAAGCAGTGTACTTATGCTAATGTTATTTCACTGCGATGTATCATCACCAGTACAGGGTGTCTCGCAACCTTCTACCAAACTTTACCATGTTATTCAGCAGGTCAAATCAAGCAAAATATTACAATATAACATGTGTCTTATCTTGATTAGTTTACAAGTTGTCTGTGTTTTTGAACAAAGATTATCTCATGAAAGATTTAAGATAAATTGATGAAACTCAGCATGAACGTTTATCACATTGGTTTACTCAAATGTGCAAAATTTGATATTGCTGCATTTATCCGTTTCAAAATGGTGGTGGTTCAAATTTTTCAAAGTTAAATACACTAGAGTCCCGCTATTCCGAAAATCTGCCTATTCCGAACAGATTTCAGGAAAAATACTGATTTTTTTTAACATAAAAACAGGAGAAATTAACAAGGCGTTTGTGAATTCTGTAGAATCTTTTTTAATCTCTGCTAAACACAAAAAATAACTAATTTACACTCACTTAAGAAGTAAAGTCTTTTTTTTTTTTTTTTGACGAGCATTGATTCGACATGAGGATTTCCGCCATCGCCACATGAACATAACATCATTTGGTGTTGAAGCGTGTTGTGTAATATATGTGAGTTTCAAGGATTTTAATCATTTAAATAACGGTATAACGTAAAGGGGGTCACAATGTAAATTTTGGACATTTTAGCCTATTTTAAAGGCTTAGTATTTTTCATAAAAAATAATAGACATAGAAATTCAAAGGGAAAATGCAGACGTTTCTAATAATATAAAATAAAAATCTTACTTAATATCTTATTTCAATTTGGGTTCAATATTATTTAATCTATTCAATTGTATTCACAATGTTCAAAATACAAAACATCGAACAGTGTTGGGGAAAGTTGAAGAGATGATTCACTAAATTTCTAGCCCATAAGTAATAAATATTGAAAAGACAATTGCAGACATTGAAGGAACTAAATTTGATTTATTATGTTGGTAGTATGTACAATTCAAACTGTGATACTAATGAAAGGACAGAATTTTGGTCTCAGATGTTGGTACTAATCATGAGTCGACGTAGGGAGACATATTTGCGGTCCCCTGGCTTTATCACGCGATATGACGTCACATACAGGAAAAGGACGCCCAATAAGTAAAAGCTTTGTTCTTAATCGTTCAGTAGACTTGATAGAGTGAGGACCTGTTTGCAGGTGGTCTCGTGAAAGGTATTCACAATGTGGTGTTTAGCGGTAATTGAGGTCTAATTACCGTTAAACAATGTGTTAACAAAAGTAGAGACAGTGCCGTGCACTTATTCGTAAGACGGCGTAAACTTGTGCGTAATGTGGTACGAGAAAACTAACTTTGAAAATTTTGAATAATGGCGTCGGTATAGTTTGGATATATTTCGCATAAAAAACTTTTCAACGAGTGTCTAAGTGAATCAAATAGACGAGGCTAGAGTGCTACGAACTAAAAATATAGTGGGTTGTTTTAAATTCATTTCAAAGATTTTGTAAGTTTTTTTCTTTTTTAATAATTTAAAAGTGTTCTATAAAATAAAGAATACGTAAGTAATAATTTTAAGTTTAACAAAGTCTGCATTTGAATATTTTAATAATATAAGTTGCTATAGATTTAGAATGAAATGATTAATAATTAGTATGTATGCTTGAGTGTCTGAGTTTGCTAAGCGTGGTTATGATTTGCCAATATATCTTTTTGATTTCTTTGTGTGTTCTAAAAAACTGAAATGAGGCATTAAAAGATTAATGCCAACTACTATGCTTTCTTAATTTGAGTCCTTTCCTTCCCAGTACTTTATGGTAAATCGAACCTTGTAACTATAAAATTAACTTCAGTGTAGTTTATAAGTGATACAAAATGGCGACGCTTGAGAGTGGGAACAGTACGTTTTGGCGGTGTGAACTCTGTGTGTAGAAACATAGATGTCGTGCTTCTAAGATGATCTGTCCTGTAGCTATCAACTGTACGCACAGATGTAATAAATTAATGCGTAACAGAGATTTGGTAGTCAACTGTGATAAACACAGATCTGACTACAACATAACCTGTTTTCAATTTTGGGGTTATGTTTGATTGTTTTTGTTATGATTAAGGGAGTAATGTGTTGTAATATTTTGAATTGATAATTAATAAATAAAGTAAAGTATATGGATTGAAGGTAGGATATTACAAATAATTGTTACGCAGTAAAGGTTATTTTTTTTATTAAAATTAACTTAGAAAATATTTGTCAAAATTAATTATTTTATTTTTTTTACTTTTTATTAATAAATTTGTTTGTAAACGGCTTGTGTAGGCACAGCACGTTACAGTTGTTCGGCATAGCATAAGTGTAGGTTTACACCATTCGCTTTTTCCTTCCGTTGCGTTTTGGTTAACACATTGACAACACATTAATTCCAATGGGCCTGTTGGAATTGTCCGGTTTTGTTTCCTTCATGTTTTAAATCCGTTTTGCGGGAAGGAAGCTACCGCAACAAGCGTCCGGTGAAACGGATACCGGATCCGTCAGAAATAAGGAAGGGTTAGATATAACAGCTGGCGCTAGTAGTGTTGTTGCCACCTGCCGGTTGCGTTGATCTGTTTGTCTCCTCAGTTTCTGTTATCTTGAAGAAATTGTATTTGTTTCTCGATATTTTTTGCAAGACGATGCAGTACTAATGGACAGACTGCGGTATGACAAAACGGACAGTTTGAACAACCTATCCCTTCCCTTCCGTTTTTAGAAGAAAACGGAATCTTACGCAACGTAAGGAAAACACGAATGGTGTAAACCTACACTAAGGCGAAGTCAAGAGCATTTGCCGTATCTACGTCTGATATGAGTACAGTTTGAGCGTTCACCTCCTCCTCGCTTTCCTCTTAGCCGATCAACGCTGTATAGATCTGACACTAGCAGATGTCCCCGCACTTAATTTACTCCTTAACAAGTCAATACGTTGTTATTATTTATGAAATTCGTCTATTCCGAATTCCCGCTATACCGAACAGCGTTCAGCCTCAATTAGTTCGGAATATTGAGAGAAAATGTTAAGATACAAAAAATGTAGACAATTTAAAGACAACTCCACCGATTTATAACTTTTTCTTATTGAGGCAAGGATATCTGAGAAAATGCAATAATTCTGGCTGAAAGTTGTTTTTGGTGATTGCTACGCTATATTCACGGAAACTACTTTCTGCCAGAATGGTTGCATTTTCTCAGTTTTCTGACTCTATGATAAAAAGTGATGCATCGTTGGACTTGTGTTTAAATTGTCTTCAAAAAGTTTGACCCACCGCCTTCTTGAAACTTATATCTGCAGCACAATTAAATTTTGGACTTTTGTGTAAACCAATGTGATAAACTTTTGCACTGAGTTTCATGAATTTATCTTAAACTGTTAATGAAATAAACATTTTAAAAGCTCAAATACAGACAGACCAAGCAAGATAGGACACATGCTATTTTGTTTACTTCCAGGTAATACAGCAGGTTTTGAGCTGCTGAATAATGTGGTATAGTTTGGTAGAATGGTTGTGAGAGACTTTGTTTACAAATACCCTTGAGATATAAACAAAAACTCTGTGTACGTAAACCGTGAAGTTAATATAATCAAATTTGTATTTGTATTTAGGTCATCGTTTAAGATTACATTTTGATGGCTATCCAGATAATCATGATTTCTGGACAAATTCTGATTCAACAGACATCTTCCAACCTGGTTGGTGCGAGAAGAACAACCATCGTTTGAATCCACCTGGTTTCATTCAAGAACCTTTCAATTGGGCAACGTATCTGAAACAATGCAAAGCCCAACCTGCTTCGAAGTACCTGTTTGCTAAATCTTCTGGTGTAAGTAGACAATTGAATAATACTGATGTAGGCTAATTTATTATGTTGAAACAATTCTGGACTTGTTGATTGTGATTCATCTCAATTAATGTTTATTTAATGTCACGGCATCTAAAACAATTGTGAATTAAGTAATAGTTCACATGTATAATTTAAACTGGTAAGTAAAATAATGTGAAAATTGTGAAAAAAAGCTCACCTATTATATATACTACGGGCTCCGTCATTACTCGCTTCTCTCACCAACTCCGGCGGCGACCCATGGTGAAACCAATGCAAACGAATTATTGTATACTCTGATATTTTCACGGAAATGACGATTGATCAGTGACTTATACGTAGCTAATCTAAGATAGAGATCGAAATAAGCACGACCAACCCCAATAATTAAAATTGTGGCATGCATTATAATTTCACCATTAATATTTACATAATCATTAATCAACATTTCCAAAAAATTTTGATATTACCAACTAAAGGAAACAATGTAATATGTAACGTAACACCTAAGGCGTAGATAAGCTTTTTGTTTGCTTTTACCTAATCTAAAAAAAAGAAAAACTGTTAGTTGTGAAGAATAATTACCTGATTCTAAATTTGTCCAATTGGTTGCAAATAAACGTTTTGCTTCGTTGTAGAAATAACCTAAAATTATGTAAAATTTTTGATCCAAATCAGCTGTTTTATTTTTTATTTATAATAGGCCTAGGTGATAACAGATGTTTTTTGAATTGAATTACAATACATTAAGCATTTTTCAATGATTTTTGTTTGTGATTGCTTTTATTTTGCTCACCTAACCTAAAAAAGCTGTTGGTTGTGAAAAATAATAAACTGAATCAAAATTTGCTAAGTTGGTTGCTACATGGTAATTAATGTAAACAAACACTACTGCTAAGCTTTTTATCCGAACAGCTATTTTATCCGAATTTTCACTATTTTACACTTTAAAATAACAATTTTGCAAAATCCTCTTCTAGTGTGCGGTCTATGACCCAATAAGAATATATCTTTAAATTTTTGTATTTTAAGTAGTTTTTGCTCCACGTTGATTCTATGTAAGTCAGTCAGTCATTCAGTCAGGGCATGCCTCTTATAGATCTAAAATGCATGGCCTTGAGTTGTTGGGAAATATACTGAAGTTTATAAATAATTAAAAGAATCTTGGTCTATAAATAGTTTAAAAAAATACTATTTGTTCATTTATAAACTATCCTGAAATTTACAATAGTTTCAAATGAATTTCAAGCCTAAAAGAAGTAAACAAAGAATATGTATACATTTAAAATTCATGGTTCAGCTGGTTGAAGATTGTTAGAGTTGGAACAATATTAATTAGTTGGTAAAAAAGTGCGTGAGTGTCTTGCACGTTAGAAGTGAAACTTCTTTTGTTCTAGAAACAGTTGATTTTATGTACTGCAGTTTGTTGTTTGTAGGCCTAATAGTTTCTTTTGAAGAAGGAAGTAAACAAAAAGTATTGGAAACAATGATTCAAACATATGGGCCTAGCATGCGCATAGACTGTCTATAATGTATGCGATAGAGAGAGCGTTTTATTTTGATCCAAGCCAATTCGCCCTACCTCGCCTAAAAAAGTTTCACTTCAAAGAATGTTTTAATGAAACAGTTTACCTAACTCTAATCATGTAAAAAAAATTTTTTAAAGAGACTTTACGTAATTGGCCTTTGTGTGTGTTGTAACATGGTTTACATACCTCAAAGTGTTGTAACAATAAATTATACTTCTATGATAATTACTACAGTAATATATTGTAGTACTGGAATCTAGAAAAAAGTCAATATTAATTATTACAAGCACTGGTATTTGAAAAGATAATTTTGTTTATCTATATTATTTATAATGGTTCATATAAAATCATTATTTTAAAATAAAATAGTAATATTTCTAAAAAATACTGCTGAAAGAAAAAACTTTTAATCAAATTTTAATTGGTATTTAAAGTTAACAAATTACTGATTGAGAGATATTCTTTTTTTTCACTGTTGAAGTATTGTGTATTTATATTTCAGTTCTGCATTATTACCAATTTTATTTTGTTACTCATTTTGTTTTATTTAATTCAGGCTGTGTTACCGAACCAATTCCGTGTGGGAATGAAACTTGAGGCTGTAGATCGCAAGAATTCATCTTTAATATGTGTAGCAAGTGTGGCAGACTTGATAGACAATAGATTATTGATACATTTTGACAGTTGGGGTGATGTCTATGACTACTGGACGGATCCTTCGTCTCCTTATATACATCCTGTGGGTTGGTGCAAAGAAAACGGTCATAATTTGACGCCACCTAGTAGTAAGTAATGTTAATTTATATTGCCTATAATTGTTTATTGCAGAAATATGATGTTTTAAATTTTTTTTATCTATACAGTAATTTGTAAGAGTACATAAAATCAAGCTTATTTTAACATTTCTCTAAATTTGTAAGCTTTTACAGCAGGCTTAGTTCTATTCGAGCATTATTTTCTTACACAGAATTTTGCCATTGTTTTTAAATTATGTTTGAATGTTGTGTAATTTATAAAATTGTATACAGGCATTAATTTCTTTCACAGAATTATGCCTTTGTTTTAAAATTCTGTTTTAATACTGGGTAATTTATAAAGTAAGTGCAAATTGTATTCAAGCGTTGCTTTCTTTCATGTAAATTTGCCATTTAAAAAAAATGTTTTTGACTCACTTAAATCAACTATTTTAATCCCAAACATTTTAAATACTATAGTCGAAATTATATTATTCTTTCTTAAGTTTCATCTATAGAGTGCCTACATTTGTAAATTAACAGAAGCTCAATCTTTTATGATTCTATTAAAATAGCAATAGTTCAGACCAATAGCCCGAGCTAGTGATAGTTTAAAAGAATAATTTTATGTTTGTAGGCCTAAGTTGTTTTTTAAGTTGTCAAGAATGAAGTAAACAAAAAAAGGATTATAAAAATACTTACATTTTAAACGATTTCTAACCTCAAAGCCAAACATTTAGCATATTATAGCCTACATTAGTTTTATAACTCGGATACAAAAACGACCATTATTATTATTTAGGGGGTTTATGTGATCCACCACCGGGACCCACTGCACCTAAACCATGACGTCCTCTGTGCCCCATATCCAGGCAGCAGTTCACATCAAACCCGCCCTTTTTGCGAAACGAAGAAGTCCGTGGGGGCCTTCCTCTCGTATATGACTGGTGTCAGGGTATCCTTGACCCAGATATTTCTGCCTCATTGATGCGAGGGCATAACATTCGCATAGAACGTGGAAAGAAGTTTCCTCCTTCTCTCCACACCTTCGACATAATGAGTTGTTCTCCAGCCCCATTAGGTGGAGGTGCCTCCTCAGAGAGTTGTGTCCCGTCAGTAGACCGACCAACAACCTCACTTCCGGCCTGCCAAGACCCAGCAGTGTTCTGCTTAGGCGTCCATCCAGGCCTTCAATGAAGTCGTGTGCCTGTCTCTGACCTCTTACCGTCTCTCTCCATCTACGCAAGTGTCCTGATTGAACATTTTTTCTTACACTCTCTTTCCCATAGCCTCTTGATATTCCTATTATTGGTTCTGGGCCCATCAGAAGAGTTTCTGCTCCTCTCTTAGCCAGTTTATCTGCTATTTCATTCCCTTCCACTCCTTCATGTCCAGGGACCCAAACAAGTCTTACTTGCCTACTGCTTGACAACTTATCCAGCAGTAATTGGCATTCCCAGACCAGTTTTGATGTTGTTTTTGTAGCTGTAATGGCCTTTATAGCCGCCTGACTATCAGAACATATCGCAACATCTGTGCTCATGCTTCCTGATTCCAGTATTCGTTTTACGCATGCAAGTATTGCGTATACCTTCGTTTGGAAGACCGTAGAGTATAGTCCCAGCGACATAGAGTATCTTCCCTGGGTGTACGGTCCTTTATGCATGTACATTCCGGCTCCCGTACCTTTGTCAGTTTTAGACCCGTCCGTGAACCAGATTTGTCCATTTCCAAGATCTACTTGTTTCCGTAGCCACTTTTCCTGAGCCGGAAAAGTAGCCTCCAATTTGCTATTGAAATTATACTTAGGAGTCATGTAGTCCGTACCGGCTTGCAGCATCGGATCCCACTCCAGTATCTTGTTCAGACACTCACCGTGTCCATTTCTTGCAAGAGATGTTGACCAACTCCCTCCTGTGTTCAATCTCATTGTGGCCTTACTAGCCTTCCCCTGTACCATGAGGTCCAGAGGTGGGAGGTCCAACAGGATTTCCATGGCCGCTGTGGGGGTAGTTCTCATGGCCCCCGTGATTCCAAGGCAGGCCATCCGCTGTACTTTATTGTTCTCTTTTTGCCCATTCCTTCCTGGTAGCAGGCCACCAGACTATAGAGGCAAAAGTTAGAGACGGTCTTATTATAGTAACATAGAGCCAGTTCATCATCTGGGGCCGAAGCCCCCATGAGGTTCCAATCGCTCTCCTGCATGCCCAGAAAGCGTTACATGCTTTTGCTGCCTTTCTTCTTATGTGTTCACTCCAGATCAGCTTTGTGTCTAGGGTGACACCTAAGTATTTTGTTGTTTCGGAGCATGTAAGTCTTTGTCCCAGTAGATTGGGCATGTACAGACCATCCGTCCGACGTTTCCTAGTAAAGAGAATGAGATCTGTTTTCCCTAGATTACAGCTAGACCCATTCTCTCACACCAGCGTTCCAACCATTTGAGTGAGCTTTGGACGATGTCAGATACAGTCCCTGGGAATTTGCCTATTCCCAGAATGCATATGTCATCCGCATAACCTTGGGTATAAACTCCTCTCTCATTTAGTCCCACAAGCAGATCATCCACTACCATAGACCATAAGAGAGGTGAAAGAACTCCCCCTTGGGGGCATCTACGCGCAACCTCAATTCTAATTTCACTACTGTTTAATTGTGAGATCGCCATTCTATTTTCGAGATAAGCTTTTATCCAGCGGGTGATAGTGTGTTCTACCCTCCGCTTGATTAATGCGTCTGTCATGGATTTGACGGAGGTATTGTTAAACGCCCCTTCGATGTCCACAAAAACTCCCATCGCAAGTTCTTTCTGCTCCAGCACCTTTTCCACCCTGGTTACCAGTTTGGTGGAGTGCTGTTTCCAAAAACGACCAACATCCAGACATTATAAGAAGTTTTGACTGAATTTGTAAACTTGTAAACAAAGTATAATCCAGTCTAGGTTTTGTTAAATTATTATAGATGATGAGCGAAATCAGCTGTTATGTTTTAAGTAGGATTTATTGTTGACAGCTGCTTAATAACGTAACATATATGTCTTTAAATTGATAGTTATTTTACACAACTGTGCGCAATACTATTGTGTACTCACGTAAGTACGTGTACACTATCTTTTACAGGAGTTGATAATACTAGTCTTAGGTTGAGCGAGATGACTGATTTATTCCGTAAATCACTCGTAACATTAAAGTAGAAACTTTATGTTAGGAGATCACACAAAATCTGATTTTAGGGCTCCACTTCTAAATTTCTTTCCTGTATTATTAACGTAGTTAGTGCCCCTGAGAAATTGACTAGTGAGCCTCTTCTAAAACCAGTGAGCTGGCCGGAGCAGTCGTATACTTTTAAAATTAAAACTATATACAGTTTAATATTAACAACAAATTTAACCCCAGAGGATACCATGACCAATAAAATACACTATTGATATTATGAGTGCTCTAACCTTTGTTTGTTTCTATTTATTTAGAGTAAGACTTTGCATTCATAATCCAGAAAGAATACATTTTTATCCAGAATGAATGGTCAATGTCTGTCAATAACCTATAACAATAACATGGAAACATTGTACCTTTAAAACAAAATTATTTGGTGTATTACATCTTGCAACATTTATGTTTAGCATTCAAGAACTTATCATTTTCATGGGATTCTTACCTAAAAGAAACCAAGTCGGTCGCTGCACCGGCAAGAGCATTCAAAACTCGGCCGCCTAGTGGATTTAAGAAAGGTATGAAGCTGGAAGCAATTGATAAACGTGCACCTAGTTTTCTCAGAATCGCAACTATCAAAGATGTCAATGAGCATCAGATCTGTATTACGTTTGATGGCTTTCCCGATGAGTTTGGTTATTGGGTTGATGACGATAGTCCTGATGTTCATCCGATTTGCTGGGGAAATAAAACAGGACATCCGATTGAACCTCCTCCAAGTAAGTAGTATAAGTTCTATTATAAAAGTACAATGTGTGATTTTAACCCTTTCGCAGGCAAGGTAATTTCCACTGCGTATGCGAAACTGGGCAAGCCTATTTCGGATAAAATTACCCACGTTTACAAAAAAATATGTCAAATTTAAAATTTTGCATAAAATGTTATTAAAAATATATCACTTACTACGTACACCCTGTAGAATCGTATGGTGGTTACAGTTTTAAACTCTAATGATTATAAATGTTTAATTTTCAAAAATGTATAACAAAAACTCACAAAATTTATTTTTGAACTAATTTAACAGAATCAATTTACATTTTTGGACTAATTTTGTTTGTATATCAGAGTCTAACCAATTTCCAACAAATTAAAAAAACAATCGCCCAATTATGTTTGCATTTACAAGTTTTACTGTCATTTTTGTGTGCCAGTATCGAACTGTTGACACTAGCCCTGCCTGTAATAGAGCCAACTATACACAACAGGTTAAAACGAATAGAACTGCATACTATAAGCTAAAAGTTAAAGTTATAAACATAATTAGTAACTATGAGAATCATTTAACTGCCTAAAATAACACACGACTAAATCTCAATAACAAACATAACGCAGCGTGAAACATAACTCCTATAACTGAATGCAATAATCTGTGAGCTCATAATGTGATTGCAACTATAAAATATCATTATATATCGATATAGAAATGTTCTTTTATTCACTCGAAATAAAACTCTACAGCATGGTGCGTAATCTGGTAGATAAAAATGGACCCAAGTGTAGTTTTTAAGAGTATCAACTGCGTTTTCAAATGAACGAAAACTCAGTTTTTTTATCTATTTCACTCAACAATCAAATTTCAATAGTTTTCAGTTGAAAAAGTTTAATTCATAGAATTCTAAACACATTACTACTCAACATATTTTGTATTTTAGAAGATGTCACGCTGCTTAAATTTTTATCCTAAGGAGAGTTCAGTGGAGAATCTATTAAAATAAATTTGTATATCATAAAATAATTAAACTTGGGATTAAAAAAAAAAAATAAGTAATTTGAGTAGGAATATAGAATTTGTTTATTGTTCAATTATAGATGTCTGTTTACATTGTTTTGCAGGTTTGTTTCCATCTGAAACTTCTAAAACCGACTGTACCACACCTGGTTGCCGTGGTGATGGTAATATTAAAGGAGCTAAATATTCATCTCATCAGAATACATCATTGTGTCCGTATTCATCACAACATTTAAACAAAGAAGGACTTCTACCCGACAGACTTTGTGCTAAACCAGAATTTTATGAGGTTCCCGAACCAGAACCTTTTAAAACAAAAAGGTTTGTTTATTATATTAATATTTTAAAAATTTTTCAAGAAATAATTTACCACTCGTAATTTTTTTCTTGTCTTAATTATTAATACTTTGCTGGCTTAATGGGGCCAATCTTATTTTTTTAAATACCGCAATTTTCTAATAGCCAATTTACTATCATTTATGAATGCATAAACATATTAAAATTTGTTGTTGTTAAACAAATTTGCAATAGC
This sequence comes from Philaenus spumarius, assembly GCA_018207615.1. Classification (NCBI taxonomy): domain Eukaryota; kingdom Metazoa; phylum Arthropoda; class Insecta; order Hemiptera; family Aphrophoridae; genus Philaenus; species Philaenus spumarius. Next base: position 343,599 of record JAGFPH010000726.1, read on the forward strand.
CATTGTCAGCAAAGTAAAAAAAAAAACACAGTTACAAGATATGACTAAAACTTAAGATATGTGTACAGTCAAAGACTAAAATATACAATATGGCTAGCATTCAAATTTTATTGATAAATTAAATATTTGAGAAACCACCGAACTGCTGAACAGATTTTCTTGAATCATAGCTAAGAACATTCTCGATCAAGTCACCTTTCAAACAAGAAAAAACTAAATCAAAAGTGGTTCATCCGTTTGGGAGCTACAATGCCACAGACAGATACATTCGTTAAACGTATAACATCCCTCTATTTGCGTCGGGGGATTAAAAACAGTACATACATAAGACTAAAATGTAAGATCATCTATATTGCTGTCCATAAACTCTTCGACAGTAGCCTGTATACGAGGTGTGATCAAAAAATACTGTGAATAATTGTTTTACAAACAAAGTACATAATAAGTTAAGATAGAATTTGAATTAATCTCCTTCAAATTACTGTACTTGGCTAACAATGCACTTGTCCCAACGTTGAATACATGACTGGAAGCATTTCAGCAGCTGGGTCGTGGCCATCTCAATGTTGGGAATAGGGCTAAAACGTTTTCCTTTTAGCACGTTTCTTATTTTTGCGAAGAGCCAGAAGTCGTATGGTGCTAAATCTGGAAATTAAGGCGGATGTGGACAGACAGAAATTCTTTTTCCGGCCAAAAACTTGCGAATCAAAAGCGACTTGTGGGACGGTGCGATGTCTTGAGGAAGAAGGAAGCCGTTGGTCCACTTTTCTGGTCCCTTTCTTTGCACATCGTTTCACAAACGTTCCAGTACCCCTTGTAAAATTTGGAGTTTACACTTGTTCCCCTTCGAACCAGCTCTGATCGCACTACGTCCTCATTATCGAAAAAAAACAAAACAATAAGCATAAGTTCAACTTTGACTGATGAGCCTTTTTAGGGCTAGGTGAGTTACTGGTTTTCCATTTAGAACTCGTCTCAGGGTCATAGCCATAAACTCAACTTTCATCTTCATTTACCATGAAATCTGGATCTGCATGAAGACAAGTAAGCTCTCAAATAGTCATTCTCTGTTTGGCCACTTTTTGTACGTTTTCACCTGTTTTTGAGGTCGAAGGAAATCCCGATTGTTCTTCGTCTTCATCCAACTCATTTCCACTTTTAAACCCAGAGTGCGCGTATCAAGCTTTCCTCCGCTGCTGGTTCACCCACTACCACTGCCACTTTCCCCGCCGGTCACAAATTTAAGCGTTTCGCGCTATGTTCGGAATTTTTTTTATACTTTGTCAACATTATTAAAATATCAAAGATATACGAATTATAGGTTGTAATGTCTACTTTCAGAATTCAATTGGTAAATTTAAATTTGGCCATTCAGGTTAAAGGGCGCACTATGCAAAATAATGACCTAATTTGTTTATACTGAAATTGTGGAAAACTATTAATGCAAAAAATTTCATCTTCCGCCTGTTTGAAGTACACATAATAAACAATCATTTTCTGAAAGATGTGCCCTTAATATTTTAAGTTACCAAAGATATGAATTTTTGAAAAGTGGTAATTTTTAAGCGTTTTTCTTACTTTTCTCGGTATAAAATGGTCCGATTGGGGTCTACAAAAAAACATGTTGTAGGTTTTTTAATTCTCCACAAATGTCCTATTGGAAGTATCGTGATCCATTCATAACGTTTTATAATATCAACAAAAAACCCAAAAAAGTCCTAATTTATAATTATTTTTGTTTATAAAAAATACGCAAAAGCTCATTGCCTGATAGTTTTAATATTTTACATACCTATGTGCAACCCCTAAAGTGTCTGTGGATGTCTCTTGCTGTTAAATTTAATAACATGAAAAAAATCTCTATTGGTTGGCCTATGACTAGGGAATACCATTCTGAATGTCCAGTTGAGGTATTAATTCCAGTGGTTAAAAATCCAATCCAATTATTATAGCACCAATCCAATCCAAATCCAAGATCAGCAGATTATAGTTGGAATGTTAGCACAGTTCTTAGTAGCTCAAATAATAGTACTGTTCTAGCATGCTTTTCAATAAAGAAAAGCATCGTGGCCTACTTCGCAAAGTCACAATTTTCCTTCATGATAAAACACATCAGTTAACACATGAAGCCATCAATATGTTTGCTTGGGATGGTACTTTTATCTATAGCCTAGATTTGGCTCTATTTTATTTTCTCTTGTTTGGTCCACTGAAAATACTTCACGTAGTACAAAATTATTGGTATGATAAGGTCAAAGACAATTTCGTAGTTTGGCTCTGACTACTAGATAAATATTTCTTTGCAGGAGTCATATAAAAGCTAATTTAGAGAAGAAACAAGTGCAATAATGTTGCTAGAGATTATTTTCAACAGTATCCTCCAAAAATGATAATTCTGAATACATAAATTATGGTTTTCTCTGTGTAATTAACTGTCTCTTTAATTATTGAATGACCCTAAAATAAATTTGTTCGTTTTGGTGTTTTGACCCTATCAACTTCCGAAGTTTAGCAAAACATTTTATGAATGTTCTGTATTTTGCACTTAGTAACTTCACTACAAAATTAATTTGAGAACTAATAAATTTAAAAATTGAGCCTAGTTAGTTTTTAAGCATTTCCCAAGTGTTGACTTTGTAGACATTTATTAATGTGAAATCTGATTCAGTCTAAAGTTTAACCGTTTCAGGAGTAATGACATTCGGAAAATTCCCGAGTGATTTCCAAAGCCGAAAATACTTAAAGGAGTAAAAACAAATTTCTCTGAATTCGTGAAACCTAAAATTTTCGTCATTTATTATGATACAAAATAAAATAGGAAAATTTTATCAAAAAAAACATAAATTAATTCACATATTAAATATTTTTTGTATGGAAGTCTTCAACACAACGGCACATTGCAATCAGGGCACTGCAGGTTGTGTCCTTTTACTTCTGCTCTGTTGTTGTTGTATTGTAGCATACGTCACTTTTGAAACTTCCTTGTTTGTCCTTCTGGTGTTGGAAGCGGCTGAGGAATGTGGCACTCTGTCAGCGGCATTGGATGTTTTTAATACTGGTCTATTGACAATAGGCCTTTGTTTTCCTGGTGTGTGATGCATCTCAAATATCTGTCTTGGGAAGTCTTTTATACAAATTGAAGAACTATAATAATATACCAAATTCACACATACACATAATAAACACAACAATCTAACTAATAAAATGTGAAATAAGAACAAATGAAAACTAATAACAGTTCAAATAACAAATATAGCTCAGAATATCCTACTGCATATTTTATCACATTGCAGGGCGTGCCATTAGTATAGTCAGATGATTGGTTTTAACCATTTTATGTTGGAAAAAGTGCACAAACACCAGTAGGTTGCCTTACACCCAGATGATTGGCTATAAGACACTTTCGCACCAGTAGGCAGTGCATCATTTGTTCCTAAACAGCGAACCATGCCCTCTAACACCTCTCTTCTCCCACCCTCTCCTTCCCCTTTTTTACATAAAGTGTCATAAAACTGAATGAACATGGTGAGGCTACCAAAACACTACAAATGACATTTCAGAACGCCATCACTCCTTTTGTAATATTTGTACATAACGTTCTAGAACATCATTACTATTTAAGTTAAATTTATTTTACTGTATATACTCCATAAAAGTTAAACTTCTTTATTATAAGTAGGAAATTTTTAGATAAACATAATACGTAACTTACTGTGGTGTGACTTGACAAATATGTTTATAATTAATGATAAATTAAATCTTGGTATCTTTATTATTACATATAATAATATTTAAAATAATTTTTTTTTTTTATATAAAAATTGTAAAACATATTTAGACATAACTAAACAAATTTAGAAAAGTCTACCTTCATGTAGGTAGGCATAGTGTGTTAGAAAAAAATTAAACAAAAATGTTATTCATGTGAAGATAAAAAAATAATTCGACCACGCAGCTGAACCGCTGACGTGAGTTGAGCGAATTTCCAAAATTAAATTTATATATGTTTTTGGGTTTCAAACAACTATTTGGGAAATTGATCTACTCACAAAGGTGCTGCCAGCATGTACCAAATATATTGCCATCAGTCACCATGGTAAAAGCCGTGGATTTAATTCTGGTACTATTACGGTATTTTACGTTTTGATTGTTTTTGGGGGAACCAGATGGGCTACAAGGTCGCGTAAAAAAACAAAATGTGCAGAATTATTTCGTATGTCTATTTTTTTAAAGAAAACTTAAAACAAATTTAATTCTAGTAAGAAAAATCTCCAAAAATTGTTACTTCCGGTCAAAAATTTGGTCTACTTCCGGCCAATTTTTTGGCTAACGAACTCGTCCAAACGACTTAGAAAACCAACCGGTGTACTAAATTTGGACCAAATCGGACATAAAATGCATCCGTTAGAGTGCGCACAATTATATACATGATACCTCCGGTCAAAAATGTGGTCTACTTCCGGTAAATTTTTTTGGCTAACGAACTCGTCCAAACGACTTAGACAACTAACGTGTGTACCAAATCGGATGTAAAATGCATCCGTTAGAGTGTGCACACATATATACATAAAGTTACTTCCGGTAAAAAATTTGGTCTACTTCTGGTCAATTTTTTTGGCTAACCTACCAGTTCAAGCGACTTAGAAACCCAATGTGTGTACCAAATTTGGTCCAAATTGGATGTAAAATGCGTCCGTTAGAGTGCGCACATAAATATATACATATATATATATATATATATACGATTTTTAATGACACCCCAAAACGTGTTCTGGGGACCATGATCGGTGCTCATTTGCTACTCCCGACCTTGGGTCTTACCATAAGGGCCACTGCAATAGCTCATTTTTCCTATGGAAATTCGCTAAAAACTGTGTGTACAGGTCAGCTAAAACAAAATCACCTATTAAAAACTGCCAACTTTTTCAAATAATTTTATTTATTATTATATGATTTTTCCAGTAAAGAAAACAATGATGAAAAGCAAACAAGAGAAAAAGAGAGGGATCTAAAGGAAAAAGACAATAATTTGGAACCACGGAAAACAAGGCTGTCATTGTCAACAACTTTGAGCCCACCGGAAAAGGAAGAAGGGATTAAATATGAAGCTGTTGAAGAAAAGATTGAAAGGCGGGGTAGAAAAAGGTAGTTTGAATTGAAGTAAATCAATTTCATGTATAGTTAAAATTATTTATAATTTTTAATAGTTTTACAAAGTGGGATCCGTTACCATTCTGCTGGATTAAACAAGGAAGGGGCTGAGTAAAAAAGTGTTCAAGAAAGTCTTAATATACTCATAAATAATAGCTTTCTTGTTACGTAGGCACATAAATGGTAAGTTCTTATTTTAAACTAAAGAATCCAGCACAATAATAAACGCTCAAGAGTTTACAACGTTGCGAATACGAAAACTGTAAACTAAATCAGATATTCTACATAGCTGTACAAAATCTAAGCTGAAGGCAGGGGCTAATTAAAAAAGTGTTTAAGAAAGTCTTAAT
>JAGFPH010000726.1:367130-377214 GCA_018207615.1 Philaenus spumarius
ACCTTCCATAAGATTAACATGGCAACTTTGAGGGCCACTGGGGCGAATCCCTTAACATACATTGAGCTCATTTTAAGGGAAGCACATCTTCAGAGTGAGCTCTGTAAAATGACACAAAAAACATCAAAATCGGCTAAAAACTCTAGGAGGAGTTCTACTCACAAAATAACCCCTAGCAAATTAATTATGTATAGATAGATGTGTATTCGCACTAAACGGATTAACTAAAAAAATTACTTGCATTTTTAGCAAGTATGCTCACATTTTAGTGCGCTTACTGTGATGCCCTTTCACTCAAGTTCAGTGTGTAAGGTGAACAAGCCTTACAAGTAGTGATAAAAGCGAGTTAGGAAGGAGTAGGATACCACCGACTATACTCTCATGTTAGCTAGGTTGCAGGAAGGGAAGGAGATTATTATCTTTGATTTCTAAATGTGCGCAATTCTAAAAACGGCACACTTGTATGATCTCAAAAAGAAAAAGTCACAAAACAAGACTGATATTTTATTTTATACAGTAATGTAAATGTAATTTCATGCTTCTATGTATGCCCGGTACACAAAGTATAAATAAAAAGATATATTTAAACTAGGGGAGACCCCTGCGTGCTCCGCACGCCAACCCCCAATGGAACCTTCTAAAAACAAATGTTATGTTTTATTTATAATAAAGTTGTACGAATAATAATAACCTCAAAACTAAGATCATAAATAATGATAAATGTTCAAATCAAATTATTTCTTATATTTGATAACAGCAGTTATAATAATGGTTAAAAGAACCAGCAAGGCTCAGGTCTACAGTTTAATAAAAACCTAACCTAATAGTTAGAAATACAAATAATTGCTTCAAAGTTTGAAATCAACTGTTAATGGAAGATATTGGAGCAAACAGCTACATTATCTGTTATTTTATTCAATTGGTTGCTGTGGTAATAAATGTGATGGTTTATCATTCTAGGCCTAACCTAAGAATTTTTTCGACTAAATTTACAAATATTGAAATAAAAAAAGGTTTTTATCGAAATGAATTATAGCCTATGTTAATCAGGGAAACTGTAGCTTTTTATTAATAAAATTATTTTTTTAATCGGTTCAGTAGTGGCAGAGATTACCCCTTACGTAAAAACAAACAAACTTTACCTCTTTATAAAATTAGTATAAATGTATGAAAAGTTAATAGATCAGCCATACAACCTTCCAAAAATCACACTTATAAGGTTTCTCTTTTATGTGTGTGTCAAGTGTATCTTTTATAGGTTAATAAGTAGCAGATTTTATTGAAAAATATAATTTACATTAACTGTCATTTTGTTTTATAGAACAGCTGTTTTATGTTTTTAATTTATTTATTTAATACCAAATGTTTTAATGTAAACAAAGCAGACGTTTTTAAATTCTCATGTATTATGGGGATTTTTCGTTTTTCGGGGACCTCAAAAACCCCTTAGTTTTTAATTTTAGAAAAAAATTATATTTTTCCCTCCTTCCTTGAATCGATACCTTTAATTTGATACCTCTCCCATCATCCTTCGATTTACCGAATTCCCACAATTTTGAATCTAAAATTTCGCTTACAGAATTATATATAAGGATACAGTAGGTTGTTTTATAAAGCTATTTTCAGCTAAACCTAGCTAAAGTATTTGGTAGTAGTTCATATTAAACACATAACCCTGCTGATAAAAACATATTTGAACTAAAAAAAATGTAAGGAATTAACATAACCTGGGTAATCAATTATGTTTTTATCAGCAGGGTGACCTGTAGTAAAATTTCACCTATGCTTTAACTTGTTCTAATTTGCTTTATCTATACTAATATTATAAAGAGGTAAAGTTTGTTTGTTTGTTTGTATGTAGGGGGTAATCTCTATCACTACTGAACCGGTTGAAAAAATAGTTTGACTAATAAAAAGCTACACTATCCCTGAGTAACATAGGCTATAATTCATTTCGATAAAAACCTTTTTTTATTTCAATATTTGTAAATTTAGTGGGAAAAAATTCTTAGGCTAGGTCTAGAATGATAAACTAACACATGTATTTACATTTATTACCATAGCAAACAATTGAATAAAATAACAGATAATTTATAGCAGTTTGCTCCAATATTTCCATTAACAGCTGATTTCAAAATTTGAAGCAATTATTTTTGTATTTCTAGCTTTTTGGTTAGGGTTTTAAAGTGTAGACCTGAGCCTTGCTGGTTCTTTTAACCATATTATTATAACTGCTTTTATAAAATATAAGAAATAATTTAATTTGACTATAAACATTATTTATCATCTTAGTTTTGAGGTTATTATTAATCCTACAACTTTATTATAAATAAAAAATAACATATGTTTTTAGAAGGTTTCATTGGGGGTTGGCGTGCGGAGCACGCAGGGGTCTCCCCTAGTCTATATATAAAAGCCAAATACCACTCACTCATTCATCATTATTTCTCAAAAACGACAAAACGGATTAACTTTAAATTTGGCATGTGGTCCCTAATGTGCTCTAGAGGTGCAATAAGACGAAATTTTGAAAAAAAAATGCTATGAAAATTAAAAAATAGCACGTAATGCAAAATTTACTTATACAAGGCATACAGTTCGAGATGGCGCGCTCCCGTAATGGGGTAAGATACTCGGCGATTTTTGTTTCCAATTAATCATCATCAGTTTTGTTTCAAAAGAAAAAGGCTTTATTTTTTTCATATTTTTATTGTTGTTTACTTTCGTATTTTTTAACAGTACCATATAAATAACTTGGGTACAGTTACTGATATTTATTTACTACTTCAGTTTCTAACTTAACATTTCGAAAAGTTATTTATTGCAAAAAGATAATAACAACATAGTTAACCTTCTATTAATTAACAAGATAGTTATTTTAGTTCTGTTTGTTTTTTTGTTGTTGTCTGTTTACAAAGTACTGTTTATAATCTAGTTCGATTTCTTCTTATTATATTTTATATTAGGTTTTACTTTTGTTTAAGATGTTTTTCCACATTCTGATTAACTTCGATCTGCCCGTTCAACAGCAGTTCAACATTGTTTTCTGAGTATTTTTAGTTATATTCTCTAAATAGTTTTTGTTAGTTGTTTGAACCGTCGTTTATAGAATTCCTTTAATAAAACCAGAATTTTTTTGTATAGTGAGCTGTTGTTATCTGGTGGTGTACAGAGGTGGCAACGTGATTATATAGCTGGATCAGTATTTGCAGCAATGTTGAAGTCCATCTTCCTGTACTTGAACAGCTTACTGATCCTTTGCACAGCCTCCTTTCCACAATCATCCTGAGTCTCAACATTTTTTGATGAACATAAGAAAATAAAACGGATGTTTTCAAATGACGTAATTCGCTGCTAAAGAAGTACATGAGGAAAACCTAATGCCGAACTTCATAGTTGAAGGGTAAGATTGGATAGGAAGTTTGTTGCCTTCATCTGAAAATGATCTTTCATTTTTACAAATATATTTTGTCGGTAATCGTAAAAAAGAGATAGAACTTCGCCATAATATCTTTCCTGACGTGAAGCCTTCGTTGGTTTCCCAGCTCCAAAAAATGCTGCATCATTTGTTGAGTTTGAAAAACAAGACATCATTCTCCACAGCAGAGACAGTTGAAGCGGATCAGCGAAACTCGGGGAATCCGTGATGATGAGGTGAGAGCGCGCCTTAAATCATCCTACCTGTGGCCAAAGATCCAAGTCCCATCCTTGCGAGTCAACATTAGGTTTTATCTCAAAGGTGATCTTGGGGCAGAGGAGTTTTAAAACTTACTTCTTCAAATCGGAGATGGTAATTTACCTGAAGAGGAAGGCAAGGTAGTCATTTCAAATAATCTTTGCCTAACAGTCAAAGACCTAAAAGCTTTGACTGAAAATACCTAGGGTACCTCACTGAACAAATTGGTGAAATATCAGTATGTAGACTCTGTGGTTGAGTTTCTTTCCACTACCCTGTAGAGTTCCTTCAGACTTCAAACCCGCCAGGAATTCCACCTCACAATCTCTGCCTCAAAGTTGGAACTCCAATAATGTTGCAGCACAATCTGACCCCTCCAAAACTTTGTAATGGAACCAGACTGCAGGTTAAAGACTTACATAGGAATGTGATTGAAACAACCATATACACAGTCTGTGGTACACGAGAAACATTTTTCATACCCCGAATCAGTTTGATTCCTTCCGATTAACATTTTCAGTTTAAATGACTGCTGTTTCCCATCAAGGTCTGCTTTGCCATGACAAAGCACATGGCAATCTTTGAAAATAGCAGGAGTGGATTTAAGGAATGACTGTGTCTCCCACGACCATTTATATGTAGCCTGTTCACGTGTAAGTTCTCCTGACAGACGGTGATACTGCAGCCAGAGGGGTGAACAAAAATCGTGGTTTATAAGGAAGTTTTATAAAACACATTCAATAAAAGAGACATCTTTTTCCTTAAGCCGAATTTACAATTTTTTATTGCAGTTCACACCAATTATTCAAGCAATAGTTAAGTTCCGAAAAAGTTAGCTTGCCAATAGCTTCGCTTCAAAAATCGAAACGCCAGGGGTAGTAGTGGATAATGGCTTTTGCCTAAAAACCTGGCAGATAGTTTGTTTTTAGAACATAACTATCACTAACGCTTTTCCTTTTTTTCAACACTGTAATTTAGCTTGAGAAAACCAATAACATATCTTTAAAAAATATGTCAAACCCAGGAGTTATGGTGTAAAGGCTTCAGTCTAACAATCTTACAGGAAATTTGCACAATGAACTACACATTGAACTTATGTTTTTGAAAAGGATCCGTGTTTCTGCAACTTGAACTTTAGTTTTTGAAATTTTCCAATAGTACTATTATAAAAAAATGTACATCTTATTCCATTTTACTTCCTGAGTGAAGCACAGGAATGCAGCTAGTAAATTTAATAAGTAAAGTTGCTTATCTACTTTAAACATTACTGTGGAACCGGTGGGGGTTAGAAAGTTGTACTACTAACATAGATTACAAAAGTGGGCGGTAGGTATAAAAAGGTTGACAACAACTGATTATAAAAGTATAAAAAAGGACACTTTATTATTGAATTGAATTTTAAAAACGATACTTCATAACAACTTTTATTCTCCTGATACCGAGCTAGAAATATGTTCAAATGTGTATAATAATTAAAGAGGTCACTGGGTTATTGATTTTAATTTCATTCAATTTTGATAGACCACATTACCAAGTTACATTCTGAGGAAAGAAATATTTTCTTTTATCTAATATTAAGCGAGTATAATGTTGAAGGAGGCCACTGTTTTATTGAATTTAATTTTAAATTCTATAGACCTCCTAACAATTTATATTTTGGTGGATAATTAGCATTTTTCCAGAATTTAGACGAATAAAATATCGATTCATATGAACTATTAAAGAATTAAATTTCAAAATCGTTGGACGTCCTAAGTGTTGTTAAATATTTAAGTTAAACAGCTAATTTGCATTAAAAGTTTAACAACATCATTTTAGGTTAGGCATATACTGAACCAACACACGTTTCTTTAATGCAACCATTCATTGTGGCTAGCCTAGTCCACACCTACAAACATGTTTGCGGAAACATTGTTTGCAAACTGTTTTCCAATTGTTTTTGTGTTTCTCATTTGTTTCTCCGATGTTTGGCGAATGTTTTCAAAATGTTTCCGCAAACAACGTTTTCTGTTTCCCAAACCAAATGGAAAACACGCAAACATGTAGACCAGGCAAAGTACTGAAAAATAAATAAATTTTTGCCTACAGCTCGGATTTGGGTGCAGTTTTCTGCATCGTGTTCAGAAAAATATCTGGAAAAAAGTCTACATAGTACCAGTTTCGGGAGAAAGTGGAAATGCATCGCAAGTACAAAAAGTGCATAATTTTTTTAAAACCTCTAAAAATGGGCGAAAAGCCGTGAAAATCGGTACTCGGGGTTTTTGGGGGCACTGATCTCTTTTCTGACTATGCGAAATGCCCCCAGTGCACCGGGGTGGGGCGGGGCTCTGGGGGGAGAAATTTTGAAGTTGCAACAGAGACTTGAAAATTTCCTATCGAGGGCTATCTCATTTCTGACCATACGAAATGCTCCCGGTGTACGGGGGGGGGGGGGGGGGGGGGGGGGGGGGGGGAGGGGACGATGTGCATAATATTTTATGAAAGGAGAATTTTAATTCTCAAAGGAGAAACTTGTATTAAAAAAAAATAACTTTGATATCTTGTTAAATAAACATCCACATTGTTAAACAAAAGTAGTCAGTTATTTATTGAATTGTTAATAAAAAAGAGTAATAGTAATTATTACTTTATAACATTGACACCACTTATGAATGTTCACGGAAGCTTTCTACAATATTTTCAAATTTTTAAACACTGGATTTTGGGCCACCAATTGATTTTCAACTAGTGACAAATTAAAACTAGTAATTCACTAGAACAAGATTTTTCGGATTCTGTATTATCCCATATTTCACTTTTTCTCTCTATCTCTCTTTGGTTTTCCTGTAACTCCTCGCAACACTTCAGAGCTGCGCGTAAGCTGAAACAGCTGCCATGGGTACCGGCCTAATCCTCACTATATGCCTTTAAGTCGTCATCTCAAAATATTTCAAAACATTACGTTTTTTCTCCCATCTAATCCGACTCCTTGGAGCCCCTAGCGAATCTGGGGTGTTTTTCATAGAATTGAAATCAGCGTCCGAACGGAAATTTTCAGTTCTCTTTCTCAACATGGGGTGTTTATCGCCCCTATATTACACCATGCCTTTCGCATGGTCAGTATTGAAATCAGCGCTCCCAAAAATCCTCGAGAGGAAATTTTCAAGTCTCTGTCGCAACTTCACAACATTGAAGGTAAACATCTCTGAGATCTCTCCTAGTACTTATTCGGGTGATTTTCTTCCGTTAAATTAAAATGTAAGTAAGTCAAATTATTATATTTGAATGCTACATAAATCATTTTACAATAATTGATATATCTATATCTATATATACAAAAATGAATTGCTGTTCGTTAGTCTCGCTAAAACTCGAGAACGGCTGGACCGATTTGGCTATTTTTGGTCTTAAAATGTTTGTAGTAGTTCATAGAAGGTTTATACGCAAAGAAAAGGTTGAAAAGTTTCCCGAAAAAGTTTAAAATTTGGAAGAAACTGAACAGCATTTATTGTATGAACTCAAAACCATAGCTAACAAAAACAGCTGTTCGAATAAAAAGCTTATGTTTGTTTACATGTATTACCATAGCAACATTACTTAGCAAATTTATAATCACTTTAATACTCTTCAAAACCAACAACTTTTTAAGGTTAGATTGAAAAACTATAAACAAACAAAAATAAAAATGCTTACAGAATTATAATTCAACTCAAACATTGGTTATTAAATATCTATATAGGCCTACTTAGAGATATGCTGCTTAAAATATTATTTATATAAAATATATCATAACTATGAAGTTTTTAATACTTTTCAAAACATATTTTCGCTATCAATAATAACAATAAAAAACAAATTATTTGACACCATGTATAACCATAAACATACACGAGTTTAAACATATTTTATTGAAAACTAAACAAACCATCTGAATTAAACAAAATGCCATTAAAATATCACATTCGTAGCTTTATTTTGATATATACTGTATATTGTATATTTAAATACTAAACAATATATATATCTTATACTAATTAGGCCTATACATTTAAAATTACAAACTCTATTTGAACCAGTTTGTTACATCCTAAACTAACGCGAATGTTACAAAGTGATTCAAATATCTTTTCTACGACTTCCAGCTAATTTAAACCTTCGCTAAGAAAGGCTTAAAAGAAATTCGAAATTTTAGGGTGGTTTGGGAAGGGGGAGTCAAAGTTACTAAAAATCCCTATAAGAACAAAATTGGAATGAAATTTGGTACGTAGCTTCCTCTAAGGCCGTAGGTGCTCGCAACATTGTCAATGAAATTAAGTGAACGTCAAACTTAGTAAAAACTATAAATTAAAACGATATATTTAAAGCTTTTTCATGTTAGATAGTAGTTTACAGGAATACAATTTTCAGTGCTTTCCTAAATAGCGTAGACTTTTTTTCATGACCACAGTAGGATACAACGAACACTTAAAAAGAATTACAATTACGTCAAAAAGACTGAAAATACCAACAATCACGGGCAACGCTGTACGGGTCAGCTAGTGATAAATAAAATTGACCATTATACATTCATTCAGTTTAACTCTTAACTGGGTGTTGAAATCTTTTGTATTGCATAATCTTCCTCCAGTAAATACTGTGAAACAAACATTCACATAATTATTTCATTTTAACGACTAATTTATAACAATGTTATCATGAATTTTGCTCATTAAATTGAAGGAAAGGAACTGTTAAATATGCAAAACAAGTCCAAATGAACAATTGCGAATTCTGAGTTTCATTAAATTTCGTGGAATATGTTTACCTGTTCAACATAGCAGATTAAGAAAATGGTGCTTTTAACATACACCCCCTTTTCAACTTTTATAATAATAATAATTTTTGTTTCAGTTTAGTTTAGTTAATTTCTATTTATAGTTAGTACACTATAATGTATTGTAATGTAATTAAATCAATCCATATTTCACATAAATCTATATTTACTTATTTGTTTCTATAATTGTTTAATTATTTTTGTATTAGTTTTTTTAAATTTGTTTCTTTTTTTAAAGAACTTTTTAAATTTGAAACTTTTTAAAGAAATTTCTGTAATAGTTTTTCTAATACGTTTTCGTAATAATTTTGTACCTACATTGTTGTACTTAACAGTTTTTCTAATAAATATTTGTAATCAGTGTTTAAATAAATAATTGTAATGATTTTTGAAAAAAATTACTGTAATAGTTTTTGTAATAATAATTGCGGCACAAGCAGCTTCCGTGTCTGACATCCTCTACCAACAATTTGACTAAACAAACTGAGCAAACTGAAAGTTAGATGAAATAAAACAATAACACAAAATCTCACACATTATTTTAGTTGTAGTTTGGCTTTTGTAGCTTTATCACTGAGGATGGCGACTTTGTCGTTGAAACGCGTTTGATTTATTAAACGTATTTGTTGTGAGATTTTGTGTTATTGTTTTATTTCATCTATATTGTTCTCACAAGTCCAGCTCATTATTTACTTAAACTGAAAGTTGTTTTGAATGTTTGCGCAAACCGTTGCATAGTGTATGGACCAATGTTTGCGCAAACCGTTGCATAGTGTATGGACCAATGTTTGCGCAAACCGTTGCATAGTGTATGGACCAATGTTTGCGCAAACACGTTGCTGTACAAACCCAAGGTTTGCACAAAACGTTTGAAGTTTATGGGGGCCTTAAGCTTACCAATTTGTCCGCATCGCGACTGGTCAACATATCCTTGCTCGTATTGTAACGGCCCTTGTCAATCTCTATAACTGCGACATCTATTTTATGTAACTTTCAAACATTACCATATCAGTAGTAACAATCAAAACATCATGGTAATACATTCAGGGTCGATGCACCAGGGACGGTAGATTTTTCTTGGAACTTTGCCACTCTATGCGTTCCACTTGGTTAGGTTATAAGTTATAGGTAAATATTGAGCTTGAGTTGGAAGATAAAATTGATAGAATAAAACTTGAACACAGGCTCTCACAGCTAATACATTTATTTATTCAAACAAAGTCGCCATTTTTAGTGATGCACGAGCTACAATAATCAAACTAAAACTAACCTAACAGCGATTCGTGCCTAGTATTTATACAAAACTAAAAGGGGCGAGGCTTATACCTACGTTACATTAGTAAGGCCTAGCGTTATTATTATCTAACCTAAAATTAACTACCTGTATAACTTAAACAAATTATTAAACTAACATTAATTCCAAACAATACATTATTATTTGATTACATTAATATAGAATTTTGTTTAGGTCCTAATTCATTATTTAAAATTATTTTACCGTATTTGTTAATACCTATAAAAAGTTTTCCAATCATCTAGTGTGCGCAATTTCTCCCACTCATCAGCCCAAGTACAATTTGTGAGTTATATCATTCGAAAGGCAATTCAATCTACTA
>JAGFPH010000726.1:385070-427944 GCA_018207615.1 Philaenus spumarius
CTATTTATAACTAAATTAGAAACTTTTTTACACTTATGAAACAAATTACAAAAAATGTTTACTACTTGTTATGAAGGCCTAAAGTCAGACGTTTGCTGGTGACGGATTTTTTGTACGTTTTGTTGTAACATTGCACTGGTCCATCCACTCCCTCAATCACATTAATTCAACACTAAGTTCAGAATTTTACGTCCGCCAATCGCCAAGCGAAAATCCTCAAGATATAGGCCTACCCACACTACTACAGTACAGTTCGTTGCGACTGTGCGAGCCAACTACAGTAAAGTTTCCCACATTTTAACTCAGCTCGGAATCGAAATGGGACAACTTGCAAGCACCATACATATTTTTGCCAGCCTCGCGGCACGACTTTGATATTCAGCGAGCGCGGTTGCGAACGACTACGAATAAAAAAAAGCCCAATGATTCAAAGTCGAAGCGGCCGAAAAATTTAAAAACCAGCGATATTTAGCTTTTATATAGTAAACTTGTTTGGCATGAAAAAGTTTATATAATACAGTATATCAATGAGATTATTGTAATGAAAATAAGACCAAATTCTCCAAATGTGATACAATTTCGACCACATTTAGTGATTAATACTTCTCGAATAACTCATTTAATTTCACGATTAATTAATTAAATAATAAGTATCCCAAGTGAGAGGACAACACGGAATGCATACAAACAATGGCTGTACACTGACAAATGCCGTCACAAATACAAGGTCGAAAGGCACCCCGAAAGAGAAACATATTTAAACGTAGGTACACTGGCCGCACGACGATTTAGCGTGTGTGTTTTGTTCTCGTGTTAGCTTAAAGCTTGCTTGTGTTTAATTGTTTTTGTGTAAGAAAAGTAATTTCTTGATATAATACATGAAAATTGCTTAGGTTTATAGTCTTTTTTTACCGAGGATTTAAATGTCTGATAAAGGTTATTATATAAAAAAGAGACATTTTGCCAAGTATTTGCTTAAAATTTGCTATGTGCTATGTACAAGTACAAAAATAGTTACAGTACATATACGTGTGTAGGTGTAGGCCTACTTTTCTTATAAAAAGAAAGCATATTATCTGCACCCTTTAACTTGCCAAAGATATACGTAAAATAGGGGTTTTAGAAGTAAACATTTCAAAAATTTTCCGGGGTAGTATTTTCGTTTAGTTTGGCAGCGTTCCGGTACTGGAAAAATTACGAGTAAAGCCCTGCCTAAAGTTGCACTTTTACCTTTCGTTACTGAACACTGTTTGTTTCCTGAGCTAATAACTTTTACAATTTTTTTAATTGCATATGTGAATTCTTTGAACCTTTCTCTACAAAAAAAGTACAGAACACTTTTGGATTGGGGTTAATTTAATATTTTTAGCGAATTTTAACACAAAGTTAGTATTGTAACTTGCTAAACAGCGTATATAATTGAAGGTACTTAAAATGATATTCTGTTTTACCTGAAATCCCCCAAGGTAATAATTTTGAGATTGTAATACAAGCACGTCATCATCTGAGGGTCCAGCTCCAGCATCATCTGATCCAGAGACACCACGGAAAAAAATTGCTCAATACTTTAGCCTGCTATTGGTCTTGTTTTTCAATATCAGCCTTTCTTTTTCTATAAAAATTACCCGAAGACTTTTTTTCGACATGTTAATTATTGGAACTTACAGTAATGGGTCTATTTCTCATATCAGTCAATAGATTATGCCGATAAAGTGGTTACTAAAAAGTTTGATGACTGATTTGAGGAGGTTATATGAATTGTTGTGACAGGTGGGGGTGAAATACTCCTCCATACCCACCCCACCACTCACCTGTACTCCGCTTCGCAGAAACTATGCAGATATTTTTAAATACAGAGTCGCTGTCGCTCCGCTTCCGGCGGGATTGGCGAACCGGCCGTCTTGGATTTTCGGAAGTATACGCCGCGCCCCTACCTCAAAGCTTTTGTTTTCCTGCCGCCTCGTGCCCTTTTGTTGTTATAATATATGGAATATTAGAAAAAACATTTTTTCTATTATTCTCCTTATTTTCCAATTACAAGTTACACAATTTTTTTTATCGCCATGGCGCCCCGTCGACGATTGCGCCCTGTGCGGTGGCACAGGTCGCACATGCCAAGATCCGCCCCTGGTTTCGGGGGTAAAAATTACTAAATCACGATTTCTTCAAAATTACCGAACAGATTGGAATGAAATTTGGTAGGCTATGTAGCTTCCTCTAGGGCCATAGGTGCTCGCTAAGAAAGAGTTTTAAAAAATTCGAAATTTTAGGCGGGGTTTGGTTGGATCAAAATTATTAAATCATGATTTCTTCACAACTACCGAACGGATTGGAATGAAATTTTGTATGTAGCTTCCTCTAGGGCCATAGGTGCTCACTAAGATAGGGTTTGAAATATTTCGAAATTTTAGGAGGGGTTTGGGGGGATCAAAATTACTAAAATCATAATTTCAGATATTTTATTATTATGACAATAGTGCTTTTATTATTTGAGATCTATATATATAAAAGCCAAATACCACTCACTGACTGAACACTTAAAAAGAATACAATTACGTTAAAAAGACTGAAAATACCATCCACCATGGGCAACGCCGTACGGGTCAGTTAGTGTGTATATAAGTGTACATAGATAGCTGGCCTGATTATGCTGCCTGTGGCAGTGAAACATGTAGCCACATAAAAGGTAAAGTACAAATACAGACTACATTTGACAGAAAATAAATAATATATATAAAATATATACTAGACAGACATCAAACTGGGAATAAGAGAGTGTAACTCGACCAAGTTGAAACTAGATAGTATCGGCAAAGGTTAGAGGTCAAGCTGAGTGGACGCCCGGGTATTTTCAAACCTAGGGCAACAAAGAAGAATTGGCAAGGGATGAATGATTTACTCCTTTTATGGAAACAGAATCTGTCATCAGGGTTTCGGAACTAGTTAATCTTTGATTTGGAAACTGTCCAAGAAGGATCAAGGAAGAGTTTCTGACTGTACGGAGTTCCTTTTCATGTAAATTTGTTCTTAAATTTGAGTATTTTGGTAAATTATTGTTTATTGTGTTACACTGTTACAGATAAATGTAGGCTGTATGACTTGTTTTGAGGTTAAATTACTTCGTTTTTAAGAAGAAACTTCTTAGGCCTACAAACAACAAACTCTATCTAACTGGGTATTTCCCAATAGGGGTTTTCAAAAAAGGTACAGAGCCTATAATTAAGTTACGTGTTAAGTTGCAATACAGTATTTAAAATGCGAGTTGTATCGTCTAAAACGTGTAACCAGCGTATCAAATACCCCAAAAAGGTTTTAGAATTTGTACGTTATTGTATATATTCAAGGTATGTATATTATTAAAAAGTTTCAGGGCGACTAATGAATTAAATTTCGTAAAGAAGTCTTATTTGGTTTTGGTACAAGATTGTGCACCACTCGCCTGAGCAATGCTACAGAATAAGTCATTTTTTCCCGCTAATTAGTGGAATAAATTTAAAAATTTGATTTCATTTTGAAGTACTGTTATATGCGGATGTTGATTGCCGAATACATTTTCAAAACCCATGTTATTGTTTTCATAAACGTATGATATAAATAGTAAAAAATAGTAAACTTTATTAATTTTTTACTCAGTTGCAAAAAGAGATATTGGAAAAAACCTTAGCAATCAACACCCACAATCTATTTCACTTTAAGAAAAAAAATACAGCTTTCGTTTTTTGACAAAAACAACACAAAAATATGCTTAATAGTGAAGGTATGTTTTCGTTATTTAACATTGAAATTGGTACCCAACTTCGCAGTTTTTATTGTGGAGAGCCGAGCCATAAGTCTCATTCTTATGTACTAATGCTACTTTTCCACTCCGTATTTAAAACATCTTTAGGACCTTGTGTATATAGAGATATTGTAGTGGTCGTACTTTTAAATATTTCAAAATCAAATTTTATGTTTGTAGGCTTAAGTTGTTCTTTAGGCTGTCAAGAATGAAGTAGATAAAAAAGATTGTAAACATAGTCTACATACATTTTCGATTTCTAACCTCAAAGCCGATCTCACATGGCATATTACAATCTACATTAGTTTTATAACTCATAAACAGGGCCGTAGCGTGACATGTAAGCGCCCAAGGCAAGGCTTAAATCGGCGTCTCCCCATCCCCGGTAGACTCGTAATTTTGTTCGTTTCAGTTGTGGTTGGGAGTATCGCCTAGTTGTTTAGAGCCATTCCATTATCCACCACTTATGGACCCGCTGTGTTCCGGACTAGAAAAACGGCAGCTATTATAAATAACAGCATCATGGACCACAAACCCTCCACACTACATATTTTACATACATATACTAAGATTTGATTTATTTTTTATTTATGTACAAAATACAGTCTTTTATTTTTCATTATTTGTTCTTGTCTTTGGTGCTCTTTTTTGTCGTCTATATATAAACTTCAAACATTTAAAGACATTCGCCTGGCTTTTGCATGAGCTAATGTTTTCAAAATTTCCCTAAAGTCTAAGTTTTTTGCAGTGTCATTTTCTATTGCTATAATGTCGAGAGAGTTTATCCTTTCCTGTGCCATTGTAGAGCGCAAATAAGTTTCTATAAGCTTAAGCTTACCAAAGCTTCGTTCGGCACTAGCAACTGTCACTGGTATTGTTACACTCTTAATGCGACCCACAAGTCTGTAAACAAATCTTTACTGTTTGTGTTTTTGATCATACTCAAGACTACTTTTGGTTTGACTTTGTTCTTTCCATGATCCAAAATCGAACTTGCATCTAAAAGTTCATGATACAGTTCAATGCCGTTGATATCAGACACTTTGGTTGTTTTGTCAGACATTTTGGTTGTTTTGTCCGTTAAATGTCTTTCAAGGTCCAAACAACTTTGTTTTAGATTTTCTTTTCCTGGTAGTTGAGCAACATTACCCCAAAATCACCACACTTGTCGGTGTTTCTTCAATGCAGTTGACCTCTTCTTAAGTGAGTTCAAAACGTTATCCACTTGTTCTGTACTTATTTTGTATTCCCGCCACAAACCAAGATATATCAGCATAACTCACCGCTTAGCAACAGAAGTTTTATGCATGTTTAACAAAGCTACCTTTTGTGACCTTTGACATTGAAGAAGTTGTTTCTTCAATGCCTTTGATTGGTCTCTGGCTAACAAAGCCGAAGAACTCTTGATAAGAAACCACGAGACTGGACAAGTAACGCGCTTTACATCGGTCGTGATCTTATGCATGGGTAATACACGCTGTAAGTATTCCGTACAACGCCGCTAATAGAATAGTGATTACGATACTACGAATTATTCTCGTTGGTAATCGTACGCTCCGAGTATATTTGGTCGCAAACCATTTTATACCTTTTTATTCTGTCATTTATCCATAATTCATATTGCTGAATTATACGCCATTCGCTCATGTGCTGTTAACTAACTTTGCAAAACCAAAGATATCGCGAAAACTTAATTAGCGAACCTTGTCTATGGTTTGCACTTATAAACTGTGAACAGTGATATTTTATTTGTGAACAGTGTGATTTGTGACAATTTATTATAATTAATTTGTGTCAAGTGTCTTCGCCAGGTACCTGTGCGCACGTTTACGAACAACGCCATTGGCCTACACCGTAATACAGAAATCTACAATACTTCGCTTCAACCAAGGTAGGAAAATGTAAAGTCACAATTCTACAGTTTCAATATAGACAAGAATATAATAAAGTATTAATTGTTCTCATTTCAATCTGGCTACTTGTATAAAGCAAGTTGGTCTCTCGAATATAAAGGTCTCACAAACTTTAAAATTTTAATTATGCAACACCACTAATGGATAAAAATCTTCTCTCATTAAAGTTCCTTCAGGTGACGATTGCACTTTCTCAGAAGGCTCATACAAAACAACGCGTTTTCGTTTACGAATCCTTTTCTAGGGAAAAGCAGGTTCGATACCAAAATGCAGTAGCTATTTCTTTCTGTTTACATCGATCTTTGCATATAAGAATAAGTTGTCAATAATATCTTGACAATGATAGTGTTTCGACAATGTCGCAAATATGTTATTTACAAGAAACACACCTTCTAAAACTCGGTACCGAGTTCGTCACTACTCATGTTTATTTTATAAGTAAACGATCGCGCGAATTGTTTAGATTTAGAATTGTATTAAATCAGTATAGTGTAAGGGGAAGCGGGAGTACGTGCTTCGTGTATTCTCAATTCGCTTCGGATAAACTTGGTCATGTCGGCCGGGTATCGAAGAAGATACTCGCCCGATATGAATTTACTTTTCCGGAGAGTTTTGAGAAAGTAGAGGGAGTCCTACGAAGGGTCGCTTTCTGGAGAGAATTCTCTCTTGAAATAACATAGTTTCGGCGTTGGCATGAAGAAAATATTTTTTTACCCACGGCGGTGCCCCCCCCCTATCGCGGCGCCCAAGGCGATTGCCTCAATCGCCCCACCCACGTGACGGCCCTGCTCATAAATATTAAATCAAACAATATCCTTATATTATGAGATTTTTTTGATTGTTGTAAACTTGTAAATATAACCTAAAATTATAAATTATTCTAGATTTTGTTGAAGTATTACAAATGATGAGGAAATCAGCTATTATACGTCTGAAGCGGGCGAGGGTTTATTATTGAGAGCTGATCAATATTTTTACAGTTATTTTTCCTACAGTTACTTAATAAGCAGCGTTTTTGCACACTCGCAGCAGTTCGCAAACTAAACTAGGCCTGCTTGTGTTCAGCGTCAAGTAATTATACCTCTTTGTTTTACTTTACCGCACGGCGTAAAGTACCCTAGAGTGCGCAAAGTAAACAGCTAAAGTAGGCTATGTTTTGAAAATTTTGATTGTTGTGCTTAAGAGTTGTGCTGCTCTTGGTGGCACACATGTGAACTATCTCGAGTATTAGGAATATACAGAACGTTTGTGAACTAGATAGTGCGATGTTAACACGTTTTGTTTAGTAAAACAGGTAAAAAAAAACTAAAACACCAATTTAAAATGCAGCTGTAGGAAAAACGTTGTGTGTATTACGGTTGCAAAGTTTACCTAGTCACCATTAATAAACTGTAAAGCCTTCGGCTGCGCCTCAGACGTCAAATGTTTATTTCGTGTGTCAAACTGAACTTTGCACCCTAGATAACTACTAACTATTAGGAGTGTATTATACTATCACATTTCTTTGACAAAGATCATTGATCAAATTTTTTGGATGCATTATTTGATAGTGTAATAATGGTAATAATGCAATCTTTTATCAAAGTTGGCACACGTAAAATTTATTTTATCATATATTTGATCAAATATCTTTGGCAAAGAAATTTGATGATTCTTCGACAAAACTAATTCATTCATCAAAATTTGATGAATCTTTGACATGTTGTAAACTTTGACAAAGAAAGGAAAAAAAGAATAAAATAACCTACCGAAATATTAATATAGTACGCAATTTTAAATGACTTAACATAACAATGTATGTTTTATCAGTTTTCATATTTATATTCCATATGTTCCTTTCCTGTTAAACTACGTTAGCGAAATTGACATGGAGCGTTGAAGATATATGAAAACTTTAATTTTACATTATGAAAAAGAAGAATGTTTTTTTTAAAATGCCTACAAAAACCGCGATGAAAAGCAAAAATCTTTAGAACAAATTATAAATATATTGCATTTACTAATATTGGGGTTGACAGTATAGCCTATGTTTACGTCTTTTTGTAAAACATTAAAGAGGCTTTGATTATGTTTACTTTTTTGTAAAAGTATATTTTCAAGTTTTTTTCACTTTTATTTTTGAAGTCTCAAAACCAGTTATAATATATCACGATCTTCCAACTGCAATTCTTTAATAATAGTAGTAATAAAATGATAAAAACCTAAACATAACCCCAAAATATATCTAGTTAATAACCCAGCTAGTTAAAAAATTGGACAGGTGTAATATGTTTTCTTTGACAAATATTTGATCAAAGATCTTTGATAAAAGTTTGACCAAATATTTGACAAATAACTTCGATAGTGTAATATGCAAATATACAAATCTGAACGAAATGTGTATGTAATGCGCACCATGGATGCCGTATTAAAAACTAATAATACGGTTGTTGTTGGTATTTAATTACCTAAATTGGGAATGTGTGAACATTTAGACACGTGATTCTGTACGAAGTAGCTTGTCGCCATATCATAGCACAGTCGAAGTTTTATGAAGGGCAAATGTGTGTTCTTACATCATACTACTTAAACAGTGATAACGTTCAAGGCCGTACTGACTGATAAGATAATAAGTCAACCTGGCGCTATGGTGCGCAGAACCTAATGCAGTTTCAAAAATTCCGAAATAGTATAAAATAATAGGCTGACGAAACGAATGAAGAGTTAAAACCCATTCTTTTGGCAGTCACATTTCTCTATACGGCCAGAAACGATTTTTCTACTAGCGCACACCAACATTAAATAGTCAACTACGATCCTTAATTTTACCAAAGTTTCGTGGAGTCAAATTTGAACCAAAATTTGTAAACATTACAAAAAATCATAGAAAATTAATTTTGAAGACTTTAAAGCGTTTTTAGCCATTTCTTTGTCTTCCCCTTTTGTAAACACGGAACCGTCTTTTTCGTATTTCCAGATATATAAAAATGAATGTTTGTATATTTGTCCTCTATCGAATCAAAAAGTACTCCACCGATTTCGCTAAAAACTTCACAGATTTTGATAGTCTATTAATGTCAGGAGTGTTTAGACGTTACAATTACTGCAGTATTATTGGTTGAAACGGAGTTGCTACCCCCTACACAATAAATATAAATTGAACTAATTACCTACAACCTATAAAACTCATATTGTGCAATATTATTCTTAAGTGATATAAGCAATCATTTACAATTCGATTACTTAAGTCAAAGGGATGAAATGGGATAAATACCCTTAAAATTAATCATTTATACACTTATATTTTTTATATGCTAAAAAACTACTCAACTAATTTCACAATTTACACATATTAGTACCAGGATTTTTTAGAGAATAGGGTCACTACTATAGAAGAGATTAAAATGGGGTAGCTGTACAATAAACAAAAAATGCACTAATTTCCTACAAGTTATGAAGCTAAATTTTTGTAATATTATTCTTAAGTGATATGCAAAACCATTTGCAATTCGATTACTTAAGTTAAGGGATAGATAACTACCATTTAATTTAAATAATAATAAAAATAGAATAGCTAATCATATAAAATAAATTATATTAACATTAAACACCCATATGTTTAATACGCGCTCTACCACCTGTCCTAAACATAAGAATCTTGTTTTAACCACAAGTCACTTCAAAATAAAATTTTCAATACATTCACTAAATTGTGTTTTTGTTAATTTAATCTAACTATATATTTATGTACTAAAATCAAGCAATAGCGGAGCATTGCTGGGACCCCTAGTAAATTTATAAATAAATGTTTTTGTTTCTTATAATCTCTCTTTAATAGTACAAATTCTTTGTTCTCTTTGTCATAGATAACAAACGAAATTATTTTCATATTTACTTAAGAATAATAATATGACTAAATTATATATTTTCTTATACTACTTATACATTTAGAGTTGCATTATAAATGTTTGGAATCAATATCCACCCACGGGTAGGCTAACATGTAAAAAACGTCCTGCTAGTAAAGCGGGTTTTTTTTACAATCCATTTACTGGTAATGGTTTTCATCACATGACACTAAGCTTGCTGTGGTTCTTACAGACAGTTTTTTCACAACTCAGTCTCACTTGGTAGTAACTAGTAAGTTTGTCATCCATATTTTAGTCAGAACACACCTGCAACAAAAAATACTTAGTGAGAAAGTAAATTGGAGGACACGTAACAAAATTAAAATCTAACGTAAATATCGTGGGATCAGACGTGACCACAGACGCTCCCAAGGTAGAAATGAAAACAGAACAAGAAACTGACGTTAGACAAGGAAACAGCTCACTACTGCCGATCGTACAGATATATATTGACAAAATTTTTTATTGTGTACGTGAAAATACAAAGAACATGTCTAAGTAGTTCCTCCAGTGTTTTTTTTTTGTTACAAATAGAAAGACATTACCGACAAAAGGTACGGTAAAGGTGCCATATTTCGTCCCCGTGGTCAATTTTGTCCTCCTAAGTTTCTCTGTTCGCTAGGTTCGCCACCGGGTAAGGGGTGAAATGATCGGTTACACCAAAATGCATCTCTCTTTGTCAAATAAAGATACCCCGAAGCTCATTTATTTATTTATACTTGTTCCAAAGTTAAAGGGGGGGGGGTGAGAATTTTTGGACCCCCTGTATATTTTTACAAATATGAGCCTTATCTTATTTGTTCGAAATATAAAATTTTGTTATCAGAAATGATAAACAAAAAGTGCGTGAGACTTTCACGCGTTAGTAGTTAAACATCTTACGTTTTAGAAACAGTTGATTTTATGCATCGCTCCCTTTGCATTTGTTGACGATTTATTATTTCAGGATTGGGAATTTTTTATGCGGGATTTAATTGAAGGCAATCTCTCTGGATATTTCTTTTATTCGTCAATTTCCATTATTCACAACCTAAGGAAGAAATTACGGGTGTATGAAAGCTGAAGTATGATTCTAAAAATTTGAGATGGGTCTTTTCTGTTATATCCCCGCATTTACAAACAATTTTCTAAAACTATTTTCTGTTCTCAAACTATTTTCTATTGAATGAGGATTAATCGGAAATGTCCAAATAACTATTTATAACTCCATAACATATAAGGAAGGAAGTTTCCAGTTTTTGTTGATATTAGATAAGGGTTATCGCAAACGCGTAACTTCACTATTCGACTCTAGCCTAATATTTTGCAGACAACGACGTTGTTTTACATTTTACTGTTAAATGTTGAATGCAGGTAAACATACTGTGACTAAATAGGTTAGGTTAGAACCTTTTAGGTATATTTAAAATTATTATTTATGGATTTCTGTTGCCATAGGTTAGCCTAGAGTCGAATAGTAAAGTTGCGCATGTTTAAAAATTGGTTATTATTTTTTTTCCCAACAATATACGTTTAAATGGTGAGTAAATATTACATTTCACATTTGTAGTTCCATCCCGATTAATCCTCATTCTATATAAAATAGTTTGTAAATGCGGGGATATATAACAGAAAAGACCCTTTGAGATAATTTTGAAAGAACAATAATGTAATTGCCTAAATGACCGAATTAAAAATATTTCTGATTAAAATCGTTGATTTAAGTTGGTCTATGATTTTAAATGTAAAATGTATGATGTTTTGTTTTGTTTTCCAAAATATATTTCAGGTCTTTGAGCAAAATATTAAATACTAGCGGGAAACCCCTGCGTGCTCCGCACACCAACCCCATTGGAACCTTCTATACACGTAATCATGTTATGTTTTCTTTATAAAAAAGGTGTAGGATTAATAATAACCCCAAAGCTAAGATTGTAAATAATGTTAAATGTTCAGATCAAATTATTTCGTATATTTTATAACAGCAGTTATAATAAAGGTTAAAAGAACCAGCAAGGCTCTGGTCTACACTTGAATAAAAACCTAACCTAAAAGAAATACAAATAATTGCTTCTGAGTTTGAAATCAGCAGTTAATGGAAATATTACAACAAACAGCTGTTTTGTCTGTTATTTTATTCATTTGCTTGCTATTGAATAAATGTAAATACAAGTGTTGGTCTGTCAGTCTAGGCCTAACATAAAAATTTTTTCCGACTAAATTTACAAATGTTGAAATTTAAATGTTTTTATCAAAATGAATTATAGCCTATGTTGCTCAGGGATAGTGTAGCTTTTTATTAGTAAAATTATTTTTCCAATCGGTTCAGTAGTTCCAGAGATTACCTCCTACATACAAACAAACAAATTTTACCTCTTTGTAATATTATTAGCGAATTTCCATAGGAAAAATGAGCTATTGCAGTGGCCCTTATGGTAAGACCCAAGGTCCGGAGTACCAAATGAGCACCGATCATGGTCCCCAGAACACGTTTTGGGGTGTCATTAAAAATCATATGTATATATATGTATGTGTTCGCACTCTAGCGGCCACATTTTAAGTCCGATTTCGTTCAAATTTGGTGTACATATGTTGGTTGTCCTACGATAATGATTTTTTTAAAAGTTTGTTAAATGTAGGATGTTATTTTGCACATTTTGTTTTTCTACTTGACCTTATAGCTCACTTGGTTCCCCCAAAATCGATCAAAACGTAAAATACCATAGAAGTACCCGGTTCAAAGCCATGTGGTGGATTCTACCGTGGGGTTGGCGTGCGAAGCACGCAATGAATTGTGTATTGAAGATATCCCCAATACGGGGGTTGGCGTGCGAAGCACGCAATGTTTATTGTGTTGAATATACTCCCAATATCCGGAATAGCGTGCGAAGCACGCAATGCATTGTGTATTGAAGATAAGCCCAAAATGCGGAATGGCGTGCGAACCATTTTGCAGTTATTCAGCACCGTCGTGAATAGATCTATTTCCCAAATTGTCGGTTGAAACCCTATTAACTTAATTTTGGAAATTGGCTCAACTCACGTCAGCGGTTCAGCTGCGTGGTCGAATTATTAGTATAGGTTCTGAAGATTTACCATGTTGAAAATCGCTAACGTCATGGACTCAGTTAGTTAGGTACAGGTTGTTGTTTGGAGGCCTAAGTAGTAGTTAAGGAACGAAGTAAACAAAAAAATTAAAAACAATAAACAACGATTCAAACGTATAACAGCCGAGTTAGTCCATTAGTTTTAATACTTCAACGAAAATAAATACATAATCAAACGTGTTCATTTGTCAGAGAAAGGGGAGCGTTTCACTTTTTGTCTGAAACAGGTCAATTTGTCTTAACGCGCTTAAAGAGAGTTCACTTCAAAAACTGAAATATCCTTCTCGTACATTTAAAACATGCAAAATTAGCCTAGTTTTATAAGCGACAAAAATTGCTACTATATAAAAACTTTGGGACCTTCGAACATTTTAATAATGAATTGTATTTGACCCAGAAATAATGCCTAACATTATTGGTAGAGAGTTTTAAAACTTCCTGTAAGTATGTGGATAGTGGAAATGTGAAAAAAGTTATTTTGCAATGAAAAACTAGCAAATTGTTCGCCCTTAACTGAAAAATTAAAGTCTGAACACCACAAAGGATCGTTTCCCACGATGTTAATGAAAAGTGACGTTTCAACTAAAATCATCCTATCAATTGTCTCTCTTTGATTGACCCATATCGGACTTTGTTCTAAGCGTGCTCTGTTTCATTCATTGATATTGATTTCTTTATCTGGACAAGTTGTGAACTTATATTGTCAGCTTTTATTGAATATTGCATTTATAAAGGTTTACTTCGATGTCGTTCTGAACTTTGTACGGCGCATGAGTTATGTTAGTAAAGTAAGCAAATACAACCAGCTTGTAATGGCCTTGCTTTATCAACTTCTATAAAAGCGAGTGGATGAATACTATTGCTAATTTAGGTGCACCTACTGTCAATGAACACTTCGATGAATTTTAAAATGAACAATTTAGTTTTGCCTAAATGACTGTATTTAAAATATTTGGGTCTGAAATCGGTAATTTAAGTACGCCAATGATTGAAATATATATGATCGTTGTCGTTTCCAAGATTTGAGGTCTTTGAGGAAAACGTTTAATTATAGGCTCTGTACATTTACAATGTTGAAAATCCCTAACGGCGTATACCCAGTTTGATGGATAGCATGGATTGTGGGCTCTCTGTACTGCACGGTGAACGTGGAATCGAGTGTAGCAGCTGTCAACAATACACCCCAATTCAGACATTTAACAGCTGATTTCGCTCATCATCTGTAATACTTTAAGAAACATAGCCTACACACGATTCCACGTTATGCTACTAACATTTCAGGGAACAGCACTTTTATTGTCATGCGGGTTGCGTCAACTTTCCGAGCGTTTGGGAGCAAAGTTGATGTTTTTTAGGTAAGACTGTCGTAAGGATAACATGGCTTATGGGCGCTCTGTACTGCACGGTAAACGTGGAATCGAGTGTAGATTATACATTGGGATTATGTCTACAAGTTTACAAAACTAGTCAAAACAAACTTCTTATAATGTCTGGAAGTTGTTTATTTTTTATATAAGTTACTAAGTTACAATACTAATGTAAGCTATGCTATGCTATAGGCTACCCTAAAAACAATTTAAGCCTACACACCTAAAACTATATTTCAAACTACGGTATCACTATGTTGGGCTTTTGGTCTGAATTATTCTATTGTAATACAAACATACAATTTTGAGCGTCTGTTAATTCACAAATATAGGCATACCGTCGATGAAGGTAAAGTGAACTTGAAAGTGAACCGTAATATAGTTTTGCCTAAATATAACAAAAATATTTGAGGTTAAAATAGTTGATTTAACCAGGCCTGTGATTGAAATGTACTTTTATTTTATTTCTCGAAATTTATTTCAGGTCTTCCAGTAAAATTTTTAATTATAGGCTCTGTACGTTTACCGTGTTGAAAATTTCCTGACGGCATATACCCAGTTGTATACAGTTTGTTGTGTGTAGGCCTAACTATATTCATCTAAAGCCTAGTCAACACTTACGGAAACATTGTTTCCAAACAGTTTGCCAATAGTTTTCGTGTTTCTCATTTGCTTCTCCGATGTTCGCCGAAAGTTTTTTTGGTAGGGAATTTTACATATAAACACTATTTTTTTATGTATAGTTTTGAAAATACTCAAGGTCTGTTTTTACAATCCTCGTTATATTTCTTGTTTGCAGCATCCCAACGGCACTCATACATTCAATTCCTTTAAGTACAAAATTATATAGTTCTGTATTCAATTAGTTTTGTTTTTGTTCTGAACTGATAATGTATAAAGCCTAGTCTTCACTTACAAACATGTTTGCGGAAACATTGTTTGCAAACTGTTTTCCAATTGTTTTCGTGTTTCTCATTTGTTTCTTCGATGTTTGCTGAAAGTTTTCAAAATGTTTACGAACAGTTCGTAAACAGTTTGCAAACAAATGACAAACATTTAACTTGTTTCAGCAAACAAAAATCAATGTTTTCTGTTTCCCAAACCAAATGGAAAACACGCAAACATGTAGACCAGGCAAAGTATTGAAAAATAAATAAATTTTTGCCTAAAATCAGAGCGAAAAGAGTCTTATTTTTCAACCGCTAAATCTACATACTGGTAAATCACAGTCTTAGCTAGATGTTTGCAGATCACCCAGATACGTCTTTAATATGCGAATGTATAGATCCGATTGTTTTGATCAGCTTAAGTCTAAAATATGTTCTTAAAACTATTAAGTGCCACATTTCAGCTCTCTGGCTTTAAGGAAAGAATATAAATTAATATTTATTGTTTTTAGGGGTTGTAATTACGTTTTCAGCCCTTACCAGACGTAACAAAATGTAAAACTGGTTTATGTTTGTATGTATTTTGCAAGAAATAAATGTACAAAATTTCAACTCTATAGCTTTAAGGAAAGTATAAAAATAAATATTTATTGTTTTTTGGGGTTGCTATTACATTTTAAAATCCTATAGCAGCACGTAACAAAATATAAAACTTATTTACTTTTTATGTGTGTTTTGTAAGAAATAAAAGCACAAAATTTCAGTTTTAAGGAAAGTAAACAAACAACATTTATTGTTTTAGGGGATGTTTCAACCCTTAAATGCGAACTATTTTAATATCCTATCTTAGTGCGCTTCTAGCGCCTATGAGCTATATGTGTACCAAATATTTCACGTTCCTTGGCGGTATTAAATTAATATTTATAGATTTAGGAGTTGTTACTAAATTGCATAACGTGATAAAACGTAAAACTGGTTTCTTACTTTTAAATTCCTTAATTTATTAATTAATTGTTTATTCTCTAGCTTTAAGGAAAGTATAACAATCAATATTTTTACTACATTTTCACCAGTTAGTTTGGTGAAAAATGTCAATCTATGATACTTTTTACTTTCTCACTATACTATAGTATAGAGAAAGTATAGTGATCGCAAAAAAAATCGATGTTGAGATTTTTGTGGAAATATCCGTTTTGGGACCCCCTGAGTCCAAAAAAGTGGTTTTTACAAAATGTCTGTCTGTATGTCTGTATGTACCCTATGTCTGTATGTATGTCTGTATGTATGTCTGTATGTCTGTATGTCTGTATGTATACAAAGCTAGAGAGAAAACTATTCGATCGATTTCAACCAAATTTGCACCAGACATGTCAATTAGGCCTGTATAGATGCACGAAAAAGGGTTTTGAAAATTTTTGAAAAACAACCCTCTTTTTGGCCAAAAAACCTCAAAAAAATCAGTTATTATTTTTTTATAAAAAAACGGCTCTAACGATTTTGATAAAATTTAGCTTATTTGTAGCCTTTAATGTGCCCTACCATATTAAAAAAACCGCATATTTCTAAAAATTCTCGTTTAGCTAATAATAATAATAATAATAAATTTTTGGGGGTTTCTTGGCGAAATGGCGAAAACTATCCGATCGATTTCAAACAAATTTGCACCAGACATGTCAAGTAGGATTATATAGATGCACGAAAAACAGTTTTGAAAATTTTTGAAAAACAACCCCCTTTTTTTGCAAAAACCCCCAAAAATCAGTTATTATTTTTTTATAAAAAAAACACTCTAACGATTTTGATAAAATTTGGCTTATTTGTAGCCTTTAATTTACCCTACCATATGCAAAAAACCGCATCTGTCTAAAAATTCTCGTTTAGCTAAAAATAATAATAATAACTGATTTTTGGGTGTTTTTTAGCAAAATGGCGAAAACTATTCGATCGATTTCAAACAAATTTGCACCAGACATTTCAAGTAGGCCTGTTGAGATGCACGAAAAATGGTTTTGAAAATTTTTGAAAAACAACCCCCTTTTTGGCCAAAAAACCTCCAAAAAATCAGTTATTATTTTTTTATAAAAAAACGGCTCTAACGATTTTGATAAAATTTTGCTTATTTGTAGCCTTTAATGTGTCCTACCATATGCAAAAAAACCGCATCTTTCTAAAAATTCTCGTTTAGCTAATAATAATAATAATAACTGATTTTTGGGGGTTTTATGGCCATAAAGGGGGTTGTTTTTCAAAAATTTTCAAAGCAATTTTTCGTGCATCTATAAAGACCTAATTGACGTGTTTGGTGCAAATTTGTTCGAAATCGATGGAACAGTTTTCTCTCTAGATAATAATAATAATATTTATTAGTTAATCTCCAACTTTAATAAAAACTCATCTCTCCTACCCCACCCTACAAGTCTCAGTGAATCTGTTTAATAATTTAAATATGTTTGTGAGAAAGTATGTGCCAGTTCCTGGTACCGTTTATTTTATGTATGTTGTAAGAAATAAATATACAAATTTTCAGTTTAATAACTTCAAGGAAAATATAATAATACATTTTTATTGTTTTAGGGGTTGTTATCACATTTTCACCCCTTAGCAGCACTCGACAAAATGCAAATCTAGTTTACTTTTTCTATGTATCTTGCATGAAATAATTGTACAAAATGTCAGCTTTCTAGCTTTAATGAAAGTATAAACAATGTTTATTGTTTTAGGGGTTGTTTCAACCCTTAAAGACCAAATATTCTCTTAGTTCGCCTCTAGCCAATATGAGCAATATAGGTACCAAATTTCACGTTCCTAAGCGGTATTCAAGTAATATTTATAGTTTTAGGGGTTATTAGTTTTAGCAGAACGTGACAAAATGTAAACCTGGTTTACTTTTTATATGTATTGTATAAAAATAAATGTACAACATTTTTGTTTTCTAGCTTTAAGGAAATTTTAACAAACAGCCCTTAAAACCCTTAAAATTCATGTATTTTCTTAGTTCGCCTCTAGCCAATATGAGCAATATGTGTACCAAATTTCACGTTCCTAAGCGATATTCAATTAATATATTTATAGTTTTAGGGGTTGTTTCCCCTAGCAGCATTCCACCCCTTAGCAGAACGTGACAAAATGTAAAACTAGTTTATTTTTATATGTATCGTGTAAAAATAAATAAATTTCTTTAATTAAATGATTGTATTGTTTCAACCCTTAAAAGTCATATATTTTAAAATTATTTCTTAATACGCCTCTAGCGCCTATGAAAAATACGTGAACCAAATATCACGTTTCTGGAAGGAAGTTTTTTTTTTTTTTAGATATATAAGAAACAATACTTATTGTTTTAGGGGTTGTTTTAACCCTTACAGACCAAACATTTAAAAATCCTTTCTTAATAAGCCTCTAGCCCGTATGCAAAATGCGTGTACCAAATTTCTCGTTCCTAGGAGGTAGGGTTTTTGAGATATATAACAAACAATATTTATTATTTTAGGAGTACTTTCAACCCTTACAGGAAAAATATTTTAAAATCGTTTCTTAGTTCGCCTCTAGCCCCCTATGACAAATACGTGTACCAAATTTCACGTTCCTATTTGGTAGGGTTTTTAAGATATATAATAAACAATATGTTTTGTTTTAGGGGTTGTTTCATTTATTATTTATAGTTTTAGGGGTTGTTACTAAATTTTCACCCCTTAACAGAACCTGACAAAATGTTTAACTGGTTTATTTGTTATATGTATCTTATAAGAAATAAATGTGCAATATTTCAACTGTCTAGCTTTTAAGGAAAGTATAAAAATGTATATTTATCGTTTTTAGGGGTTGTTATCACGTTTTCACCCCTTAGCAGCACGTAACAAAATGTAAAACTGGTTAACTTTTTATATGTATCGTGTAAGAAATGAAAAATTACAAAATTTCTGGTTTCTAGCTTTAAGTAAAGTATAACAAAAAAATATTTATTGTTTCAACCCTTACAGGTTAAATATTTTAAAATCCTTTCTTAGTGTGCCTCTAGCCCCAATGAAAAATAAATGTATCAAATTTCACGTTTCTAGGAGGAAGGGTTTTTAAGATATATAACAAAAAATTTTATGGTTTTAGGGGTTGTTTCAACCCTTACAGGCCAAATATTTTAAAATCCTTTCTTAGGGCGCCTCTAGTGCCTATGAGTAATATGTGTACTAAATTTCAAGTTCCTAGGTGGTATGATTTTTGAGATACTGTGATCAGTGAGTGAGTGAGTGGGTTTTGGATTTTATATATAGAGAAGATTTGAAAGTGCAAAAGCATCGTCGGCAACTAGTTCATAGGGTACTGGGGTGCGTCCTTCAGCCAGGGATCTGCGTGTAGGTAGTCAGAGTGTATTGTTTTCTAACTTTTCACAAAAAGGTGTAAAACGGAACACACCACCATCCAAAATATGACCTCGACAACCGACATCAGCAAAAACGAAATTATAATTACTACCCACCACAGCCATTAAAACAATGCTAAATGTTCCTTTATAGTTGAAAAACATACTCTCGCTGTTACGACGGGCTATTATATTTATGTGTTTACCGTCCATGGCTCCTATGCAGTTGGGAAAGTTCCATCTTTTATCAAAACCATTGGCAATAATAGTGATCCAATCTTTTGGCGTAGATGGCATCTGAAAATATACCCCATATATTACTATTATTTCACTAAACGTCTATTATGTATTTAATTAACCCTTAAACTGTCCGTGCTAATGTTTTGCAAGCCAAGTCATTTCGATGCATGTACAAGCATATTTTCACAAAATTCGTCAAATATAGTAATTATAAACCAATCCAAAAATCTACTCGCACAATAGACCCAAGGGTAAAGGTATTATTCCGTTCGACTATTTCCGCCTCACCCTGAGGTGGTACAGACTATAGCTTTACTTGAATCACAAAATGAGATCAAAGAAATGGATCTCGCGCGGATAAAGGAAACACCATGACCATTGGGACATTATCGTGGGAATCAGACCTCATTCTAAAAAAGTGGGAAGTTTAAATTCTAAAAAATAGTGTACTTTCTACTGCTGTTTGAATAACATCTGACAATGTCATGTGTATAATACAGAGGTTTAATCAAGAGTTCTTTTTAACAATTTAGTAAGTAAAAAAATAATAATTATATTCAATTTTAAACTCTTTGCATAAGCATCCAAGTCACAAATAGATATAACTAAATCTATCTGTTATCCGTCTTGTGACTTCGTTCACCATATGTTTATGACGTGTTTTGAAACATGTGTTCCATCATCAGATTAAAAAAAAAAACATGAAAATGTTCACATTACACATAAACACAAAACCATTTAACTCGTAATGCAAAACACACAACTGTGGCTAAAAATATTTAGGCTACTTTAAACGCTTCACAGTGTGGGTGAAATATTCAATACAAATAAAGTTGTAAAAGTAGACCTATTCCAAGTGCCACGCCCCCATGAGTGCTCAAATTGAGCAGTCTGACAGTTGGTTGGTAATATTTATTTATATAAATCGAGCTTAAAATATATCTTTATCGCTTGAGAAAACAATGTTTGTAAATCGTAAAATAACACGTGGATTTACGAAAATGATTTTATTTATAATGATTTGTAATTGCTACACATGCTGCAAAGACTCTTTACATGTGGCTGTAGCTGAGGATTGGCAAACATAGGTTCTACATAAGTATTTTTTTTTTAGGCAAGCGATATTCAAGAAGATGAAGCTTTGGACGAACTTGATGGCGGGTTTTATGCATTACCACCACCGACAGGAAATCAGCCTAATTGTAATACTACTTCTGTAACTAGGCCTACTCCTGTTTGTCCTACTACTACTTTCCGCGTACCTCCTCCTAAAGATAGAAAAAGAAAAAGACAAGAGCAAGCGGATGAAGTCTTTAAAATAATTATTCAGGATATTAAGGGAAATGCTTCTAAACGTGACGAGTTCACTGTTTTTGGTGAGTTAGTTGCAAGCAAACTAAGGAAATGTTCTAGTTCTCGCAGAAGTGTAGCTATTGCTCAGCGTTCCATTCATGACATTCTTTTTAATTTAGAAATGGAACAAATCGAGATGGACCATACTAGTAATAGTTCAGAAACAGCTGTTAATGAAGCAGTTAATTAATACATTTGGAGGACAACGATATAACCAATATGATTCCCCTAGTAATACTTCTGAATCTTCAAGCCCATCAATTCTTACTGATAATGCACAACACTTTCATCAACCAAGCAAAACCAGCTCTTGTTTTCCTTCATCTCCTTGCTCGACACTCAATCCTGCAATCAACTATCTTGAATGATTCCAAAAATCAGGTGAACGACAACAATAGTAGAGAATAAGTTTAAAAAACGATTTTTTAGAGTAGATTTTTCAATTGTGTTTTTAGATTGTATTCATATCATTTTGTATACATACACAAGTTAATAAATAAAAATAACTTAATAAAAAGTACAGACATTAATATGAATTGCGTATGTATTTTAATATTTAACTAACCTTTACAAAACCTCGTAGTACTGTACTGTGATGATGGTTTCACATACTTCTGGTATGATTCGCGAAATGATCTGTTTTGAAATTTTGAATGTATATTGCAAACTTGTGAAAGAATCACCACTTGCTAAATGTCTTAAAGTTACAGCTAGTCGAATAGCAGCAGAAATGGGGACTGTGTGCCGTGTAAATATCTTTTTTATCTTTGGACCTACAAGGCTCAACAAAATCTCAAAATCAGTCGGAGTCATTCTAGTAAAGTTTTTGAAACCTGCACCATCTTCAAGCCTTAAATCAGACAGTAAGTTTTGGCCGTAATACGGACCTTCTTAAAGAAATGCCAGTCCACCATCGCCTTCTCCTAGGTAAGCTAACCTCATTGTGTAGAATTAAATATAAACTAGCACAAGCTAGAAGAACGTCTTTTTCAGTCAAAATCTCGAGAAACACTGCCTAGCTAGTGTGGACACTGAACAGTGACTAAGATTTGTTTCGGAACAGTTTGCAAACAGTTGCGAAACAATTTTATTTGAAAACTGTAGAGAAACATGAACGAAGAAACAACAAACTGTTTGCAAGTACTAGGCTTAAGGGACGAAGGAAAAAATGTAAAACAATGTACATTTTCACGACTTCTAACCTCAAAACAAGTCATATAGCCTAAATTAGTGTTATAACACATTAAACTTATTCCTAATATTTTGAAGTAAAATTTCTCATGAGTATCAAATTAATCTCGTAACTTTTCATGAGATTTTACTAGTTTTATCAAAAAGAGGAGTATTATGAATTTATCTAAAGAAACAATCATACGGTTTGGATGAAACATGTACCCATACGATAAACATTACAACATCGTAACATGGGCTATGTTTAGTCGAATAACTAATTGTGCCCACTCGTAAAATTTACTGCATTCTTATTTGTATATCTGCGCCATTTTATTACGGTGTAATTAAGTCGTGCTAATAAAGAAGGTGACATTAATGTAATTTTCAAGGTAACGACTTGAAACCCGAACAATTATAGATCTTTATTACAATGTTTTGAAGAGTTATATGGTTAGATGAGATTAGATTTGTTTGGGGTGGATTAATGCATTTTAGGAGAAGTTTATTGTACACCTTCTTTGCCGCTCTTAGCTGGTTGATCCAAGATAGCAGCTCCTATCATTCTTTAGGATGAGTTGGGTGTCTTTTAAAGAAAACAGAAGAAGAGATTCGAGTGGACCAAGCAGTGGTTGGGCGGTAGAGAAAAGTGGTCTCACATTAATTTTTTATCATCTCAGGGAAAGCAATGCGAAGGACTATCCAACAATTTTAAGACTTATTGAGGACGAATTCAATTATTTATTGGAAATGTAACGCCCATATATCAAAGCAAGATACTCACATGAGAAAATCAATATCGGCCGAACATCGCCTCGTTGCTACACATTGCTACTTGGCTACTGGGGGAAACAAGGAAGACCTGAAATTTTGGTGTGCCACTTCGCCTCAAGCACTGGGGAAAATAATTCCAGAAACTTGCAGCGTATGTCCACATCGGGAATGGTCTCGCGAGGTAAAAGCAAAAGGTTATAGAGTTCTTCGTCAAGCTAGTTTCTGTCTCTATATTCGTCACTTTTCACCTTCCTACATGGGGACTGCCTATAGGCTTCGGTGGAGTCAAAGAAAAGACGGGTAAATAAATTCAACAGCTTCCATATCACACATTTTAATAGGCCTACCGAGTGAAAAAATTTAAACAAAAACACGAAGTAATCAATCACTAACCACTGAAAATGGATTGTTTTCACCTGTTGAGTTTCCACTGACAAAATGGCGAACATCCTGCCCTCTGTCGGGGAACCGAACTAATGTTTTCCATCTCGATGGAAGACCAAGTTCGTCACTGATTCGCAAGTGTTTAGCCCGCTTTAGAAACTTGTATACCTTGTGAGGTCCAGGATTTTGCCTACCAATTCCGTTTCTTCTTCCTCAACTGGTTGATGGATTCCAAAGAGCCTTCTCTGTCTTTGCTCCAGCATCTTCCAATCAAAGATGACATTCATTGCAGACTCTTGGGCCGCATCAATAAACACGGATAACATAAACAGTTGTTTACAGAGAACAAGGCTAGCAAACTACCACACTCTGTACAGTACCCTTGACTTTGACCTAAGAGCAGAAAACATATTTTAAAGATAACTTTGATATGCCAACAATAGGGTGGATTATAAAAGCTAGATCGGAAGTTATATTATTGAATTACACACCCTGGATTGCAGACACAAAGTATCTCTGTTATGTGTGTAACCTAGGTGAAAATGAAACAGTGTTTCACTTTGTAGCGGTGTCCCATACAAACAAATACTCACACAACTATTTGACAAAGCAATATTAGGTCAAACGGAATTTGAATCCTATTTGAATGGCAATGATTTGCGCTGCCTGGCCAAATAATAGAGAGATGCTTGGGTCAATAGATGGCCATTGATAGCCAAATTTAGCTTTTAACTCTAATAATCATATAAGAATAAAGAAAAGACGATTTAAAGAAAATAACTTTCATTCTGTGTGCTTTCTTAAATATTATTATTATGCATTAGTCTAAAAATAGATCTCTGTATTAATGTGAATTCTGTACCAAACTTTGATATTTTTATTTTGTGAAAAAAGAATGACAATAGTAAGATAATAATAGTCAAAATAAAGGAACATAATAATTAATAATTAAAAGATTTAATGGATGATAGAAAAGTGTTAAATTTTATTTGGAAGTTCAGTGTGAGTATTCTCAGTCATGTGACTGGGAATGTTCACATTTACTTGAAGGTGTATTTTTGTATTGTAGTACTTTCTTTTATATTTTAATTAAGACAGAAAAGTATTTGTTTATCTTTAAGATAGTGCCAACATGACTGACGGTCTGTAGGCTACAGCAAAAGAAAGTGTTCTTATGTTAATTGTTTAATATTTCATCAGGTCTTAATAAAAGCACTATTTCATTCATTCAGACTCTGGGCCTGTTCACAAAGTCGACAGTGTTGGACGCCGTCTAAGCCTCCGACTGTTTCCTGAACTGACCATGTCCAGTTATGAGTTCTGTAACACTCTCAGTTGTTGCCAGTTTAGCTTGAGTAGGAACTTAATGACTAGCTCCATGATGCACCTGGCCCCATGACGAGCTTCATGAAGTTGATTAGTTGTTTACTCCACTCTTCCCTGACCAAGTTATTCACTGTGTCTTGGAGCGGCTAATGCAGCACATTGTTGGACGGTGTAATGCTCCTTTCGCGGCGAGGATGTCTGCCATCTTATTTCCTTGAATACCACGTAGTCATTCGCTACGATTTTTGTTTGAAAGACTGTGCAGTGCGTCCCAAGGCTCACCCTGATGATTGTTTCTGGCGTAGCCAGAGTTCCTGCCCACCAAAGACCAAATCTTTGTACACGTTGTATGGTTAGTTTCAAGTATGTGTCCTAAACCGTGGATGAGATTCGCGTTACTTACTGCTACAAATCAAATGTATTTAACCATAACCATTTTTTATTTAATAGTTCGTTGTTTCAGTTATAAACATTGAATTTTTTAAACTACCTAAAACATAAATTACACAACCTTTTATTTCCATGGTAAAAAAACATTTTAAGGCCACTATTTTTGTTAATAAATAACTAATGAGCTTGACTTGTGAGAAAGTAACATAGATAAAATAAAACCTGAACACAAAATCTGACAATAAATACGTTTACTAACTTCAAACGCGTTTCAACGACAATGTCGCCATCCTCAGTGATTCACGAGCTACAGTAACCAAACTATAACTTACTATAACATAACATTAACATTAACATAACATAAATATAACATTTAAGTTATAGTTTGGTTCCTGTAGCCCGTGCATCACTGAGGATGGCGACATTGTCATTGAAACGCGTTTGAGGTTAGTAAACGAATTTATTGTGAGATTTTGTGTTCAGGTTTTATTTTATCTACACTATTTTTGTTGTTAGTTCTGTCTGGAATTTCTTAAGCAATGACACCGAAAACCTTGTATATAAAACATATTATAACTAAAAATAATATGCCACAATAAAAGAAAAGTATACTTTCAAAGGAAATAATGGCGTCGTGAAACTAAAATAATATTTTAATAAGTAATTTCCTGCCGAACAGTTTTGCTCTCTTGATAGTTAAAATTGTAGTTTAGGTGTATCAACACAAATTCTGAATTTGTGTGTGGATAGATGTAGTCGCAGATGTTTGCGGTCACTACTCTTTTCTATATGGTGTTGCATGTTTTGGAGTTATCGGACCTTATTTACTTGAAAATGAAAACTGCGAAAGTGTTACTGTGAATAAAGAACGGTAAGCTGAAATGATTAAGAACGTTTTAGTTCCACCACTGAAACGGTTTGGAATAGAAATGATACCAGCAATATGGAGCGGCTGCGCACACGGCATTTGTGTCGATGTTTGTTTTACGAAGACTGTTCCCGGGGCATCTCATTTCACAGTCTCATCTCGTTCTGGTGATGTCGCATGGCTTGCCCGGTCTCCGGATCTAACTGCTTGTGGTTTTTCCTTATGGGGTTGCCTTAATAGCAAAGTTTTGTTTAAAAAACCTCACACCATTGCCGATTTAAAGAACTGCATAATAAATGAAGTTGCCGCAATACCAATACCCATGGTACGTCGAGTAATGGCAAATTTTCAGAAAGATTAGAAATATGTGTGGATGTGTGGGAACATCTACGTGAAGTTATATTCCATAAATGAAAATTGCATAACTGTGTACATATTTTGACTATTTTAATAAATTGTAAATCTTATTTCCTATACGTTATTTTATTTTGAAAACTCTCAGGTTGTTTTGGTACCCATTATAAAGGCAAGAGAAAATCCTTCTGATAATTGGTTGTTGATTCTCTGAAAACTGCAGAAACGGTAAATCGGGGTGGCCATAAGACTGTCGACGACAGTTATAAGATGACCGAAACTGCACAGCTGAATCTTCTAGTTTTATCACAGACCTCAAATTTACAGGAATTCTTCCTGATCGCTAATATCAGTGACCGCATCTGTTAAGCTTTTAACACTGAAATTTTCAAATATGTATATAAAACTGTCATAAATTTATTAAGGTGTTCGAGAAATTTCGGCAACCATGTATAATTGGACTGTACAAAATTCTCGCTATGGTTACTTTCAGAATCGAACGAAGTATTAATTAACTGGTTTATATTATCAGCAGACATAGCTGAGAAGGCCAACAGTGACGTAGAGTCGTTAATTTATGCTAGGCCTGCTTTAATTTAATACATTGTTTGACTTAGACCTATTTCAAATGATGTTTCTCAGAAAGAATTTTATTGGGTATGTGCTCACGTGCTCACTGAAATTTAAGGGCAGCCTAACTTAAGAGCCTAAATAAGAGGCCTACGGTAACTTCATGACCTAGTATACAAATTAAAGGTTTAGACTACAAACCAGTCTTTATTTGAAAGGATCTCCTTTTTAGACCCTTACATAAGGTTATTTGTTTTACTGATTTTTTAAATAATTTTCTCTCAAGAAATATTTGAAAAACTAATAAGTACCCGTGAAAAATAAACAGGCGAATTAATTAGATACACATCAGAAAAAAATTATTAAAAAAATACAATTTAAAACAAAAAAACTATCTAGGCTTACCTAAAGAGATGTGAGGATTTTTAACTGGGTAAGTGTGCACAATTATAAGGATTATACCTTAGTATAACATCGTTTTAGTAATAACAAAGTATTTAATTTAATGGTCCTACTCACATTGAACATGTACAGGTATTTTCAAACTGTTGTATAACTAATTTAGGTTATGTGACATGTTTTGAGGTTAGAAGTCTTTGAAAATGTATATATTTTAAAATTCTTTTAGTTTACTTCGTTCTTTAGAAGAAATTACTTAGGCCTACACAAACAGCACAAACTTAAACTAAAAGTTGTAAAGATAATCATAAATGGTTCACATAGGCCTACGAGTAGTTGATAAAGTATTACAGCTGATGGACGAAATGTTAACGAATAAATAAAACAATATTAACACTCGCATGAGCTACACTATTTTGTTACTCACGTACGTACACTCCCTTTTATGGTAGTTAATTTCAATTTAGACTGAAATATATATTTTATCTGTGAAAGGTAGTATTTATCACCATAAAGTTAATGTAGAAATTTCATTAATTTTTCTATTAAGGCGGCCAACTAAAACTTTTCAAACGAAATTCCCTTTTTGTATTTTGATCAAACAAAAATTCCCATTAAAAAAATGCTTGAAATGACAAGTTTTTCCGAGTCACACCATAAAAAGTGCCCATTTAATGAAAATAATAAAAAATTAGTAAAAATATTGGAGCTCCTAACCTAAAATGTGTAATTTAGTTTACATCATCTATGGTTATCGTTAGTGCGTAAATGGTTATTTGGTATATAGAGTAGCCTACTACACGAATATTTCACTTTGGTTTAATTTTCGTGGGGTTTTCGCGATTGACAATAAACGGTATCAGTTAACTGACACAAACTTTCTCCCAACTTACTATAATCAAAATAATATTGTTTTTAATCATTTTATTTATTACTTTTTAGAACAAAACAAAACAATAATATTATACCTACATCAATCGTATAAAAAAATTATTGTCCCAGGTGGGATTCGATCGCGCGACCTTTGAATTACTGGCCGTGCTAGCTATCGTGGTGCTATCCCGTGCGGCCGCCGCCGCGATACTAGATTGACAACACAAACTTGTTTATTTTTAAACATTTCCCCATAGTTATAAAACGCCGAAGTTTTGATAAAAGCGGGTGGTGTCATTTTGTTTGGCATTTTAAGCACTATAAATACTGAAAATTTGATCAAAATCGTTAGAGCCGTTTTTGAGAAATTTACATTTTTGTCGTTTTTTATGGGTTTTTAGGGGTAAATTACCCTTAAAAATTAAAAATTCCAAAAAATGAAAAAAAACGCCTGGAGATATTAGGGTTTAGTACCTACATACCAAATTTCATGAAAATCGGACCAATAGTGTCCCCTCTCTGGTCGTGTATACATACTGACAGACTGACAGACAGACACCACTCTAAAAACACTTTTTTGGGTTCAGGGAGCACCAAAACAAAAAATTCCACTAAAAATATTTTTGGGTTCAGGGAGCACCAACACAGATAATTGCACTAAACAATTTTTTGGGGCTCTGGAAGCACCAAAACAGATAATTCAACTGAAAATTCAAATTCGAACATTTTTACGAAAACAATACTTTCTCCATATACTACGTATAGGGTGGAGAAAGTAAATAACGTAACACACAATGAGGACCTGTTTTAAGGATTATGTTTCCATAAATTCCGTGACATTTTGGTTTTTCTATTCTATTTTTTTTGTTGTTGTGATTTTCACGTTTATACAAAACTACCGAATAACTAAAGTTTACAAATTATACAGAATTTCGAGTTTGTAGCTGTTTCGTTTTTGGAGACATAATGCTTCTTACTTTTCATTGTTAGATAGGGAAAAGTCTTTCTTGGGGGGCCCTACTTATCAAAATTACACAGCGACCAAGGAATAGTATAGTATACCTTGGTCGCTGAAATTACCCGAGTGTTCCGGGTTGTGATTCCGGAGACATTGTGAGTGAGTCGGATATTGCAAATATGTTATAGATATGACGTGTTAAT
The DNA here is from genome assembly GCA_018207615.1 of Philaenus spumarius. Lineage (NCBI taxonomy): Eukaryota > Metazoa > Arthropoda > Insecta > Hemiptera > Aphrophoridae > Philaenus > Philaenus spumarius. The sequence goes on from JAGFPH010000726.1 coordinate 414,208, forward strand.
ATGTTTTTACGAATTTTCATATTAAAGATGAGCTATTGCAGTGACTCTTATGGTGAGACCTAAGGGGGGGGGGGAGTGGTTAATGACCACCGATCATGGTCCCCAGAACACTTTTAGGAGTACAGTATGTATAGTATGTATTCGAACTTAAACTGCTGAATTTTATTCGGTCCAAATTTTGTAAACACGTTGTTTTTCTAAGTCGCTTGAACGAGTTCGTTAGCCAACAAAATCCAACAACCGGAAGCACGTTTTTTGACCGGAAGCAACAAAGGTTTTTCGTACTAAAATGAACCGTTTTTGGGGTTATATCGAGAAAAATGTAGGGTATATCTAAGATTATTCTGGACATTTTGTTTTTATACAGAACCTTATACGGCGTCTGGTCCCCCCCAAAATCGATCAAAACGTAAAATACCATTAAAGTATCCGGCTCACATCCAGCGAATCGAGTCTGTCCGCTGCTGGCAAAGCGAAGCAGTCCATAATCCGGGGCAGCAAGGTCAAGATGTAATTTCGCAAAGTGCAGTCCATAATCCGATGCCGCTATTCAGTGCCATTGTGAGCATACCAATTTCCCGTATAACTGGTTGAAACCTTAAAACATAAACTTAATTTTGGAAATTCACTCAATAGACGAGTCAACAAAATATTTTCCTAGACTTTTATATTTTATCGACAGTTATCTATTAAAGTAAAATTCAACAAAAAATTATTCGTAGCAATTTTTTTGGGGTGTTTGCACAACTTTACTCGACTACAACTCGTGTCAGCTGCGTGATTTGTTATTTGTTAATCATATTACTTTGATAACATTTTCGATGCAACTGGAATCCTTGCACGCATCTGACTAGTTTATTTGTTATTAGTCTCAACGTAACATACCAGTAGGAAAAACAAAGTTCTACTGAAACTTAAACAAGGGGGTTTTCAATCTTTTCACTTGAGTTTTAATATTATTGTAGGCAGTAAAACCTCTCTAATCCGAACCTCTCATATCCGAAACCTCCGATATCCGGCGTAGTAAAAAATAATAAATATATCTATCAAAAATGAATATTTTCGACTAAATACTGCAGTAGCGAATGATGTTTTTGAGTTGGGCTGTAAAAAGTAAAACAAAGGAATTCCGTCGGGACTCCCATAAAAATCATAAATCACGGGTAACGTAAGTCCCAACAAGTTTTACCCGATTTCAAACAAATAAAATTATTACTTTAAAGTTTAAATACTTTTGTTACCGATCTATAAAATGTGTTATTTTTCTTCACAGTAGACACCCTAATTCTATAGACACGATAACAAACGAATCAATAAGTATTTGACCTTGAGCCTACTCTAGACTTCTTGTGTACAAATAACAGCCTACGCATGAATAAAAATAAAACAAGAAGCGTTTACTTAAGAAAGGAAACAATTGCCTAAAACATTTTACTGGGGAAAATGTCTACTTACATAAAATTAATAATGTTTTACACTTTCCCTACTGATATTTATTGTTAAATGTTAAATGCTGAATTGAGTTAAAATACAGAGAATGCGATTGCAAATACCGGAGATTACATTCACGGAGTCTATACGAGAACGGGCAGTTCTGACAACTGAGTATTTCTTGGCATCGGTAATCGGTATCGAGTTTCGGCTATCGATTCTCGATACCGATACCAAAGCTAAAGTATCGGTGGTATCGAAAATCGGTATCGAGAATCGACCCATCCCTAATTCCAACCGATTTACCCATATTAAAAAAAACCTCTCTCAAATCCGGATTTTTTGATATCCGGATCGCCCGGCGCCACATTGATCCGGATATAAGAGGTTTTACTGTATTCAATTTGTACATCACAGCTTCATTTGCAGCGGAATAAGAAAATAGTTACTTCCGAGAAACCTACTTTCAACCAGAATTATTGTATTTTATTATTTACCCTTGACTCATGATAAAAAGCAATGCACCACTGGATTTTTTAAAAAATTATCTTTAATTTTTGTACCTTGAAAATTTATTGCAAGATCTGAACTTTTTTTAGATATTTCTTAACTTTGAAAAAGTTGAACATTGAAAGGGATAACTTTAACAAAATACTATTTGGCACATTTGTGTAAACTAATGTGATGAACTTTGATGCTGATTTTCATGAATTTATCTTGAACCATTCATGAGATATTAATAAAAAAAGCATACAGACGGACGATTTCTAAACTAACCTAGACAGGACATACGTTAGCCTATATATTGTATTATTTGATAGTTTTGACCTGCTGAATAACATGATAAATTTTGGTAAAATGGTTGCGATAACACTCTGTATAATATTTTTAATTACACACCAAAACGTGTTCTAAGGACATGAACTGTGCTCATTGACCACTCCCAACCTAAGATCTCACCATAAGAGTCACTGCAATAGCTCATTGAATAATTTAATTCAATAAATCACTTTCGCTAAGGATTTGGTAGCTTTGAAACATGTTGCATGAATGAAAAGTATAACCATCATCGAAAATATTCGACTCCTACTGAAATAATTAATATTCTCTTTCTTCTCAAAGAAAAAGTAATGCTTGGAGCGATAAATTCCATCGGAAGGGCGAAAGTGATTTATCGAATTAAATTATTTCCAGGCAACGGAATCCAGTCAAAGTGGGCTTTTAGTTTGAAATTAAGATTTTCTGTTTAATTTTAATCCACGCTGAAAAATAAAGAAAATCAACCGTCCTTTCATGTACTATCGTGTTTTTAAATTCTTAAAATTCCTTTCGTTTCGTGGATAAATTACATTTAACTTTGCTTTGAACACTTTCAATTTAAAATGAATTTAAAAATTCGATATCAACCTGCAGTGAAATTTGGTTTAGATAATTTCTTATTTTATATTTTGGAAGTATAGGCCTTACAATTTCATGTATTAACTTGTACATTTTACCTTACTTCCATTACAGGATGCTCTTTCGTGTTGTAGCTCACACGCGTTTTCGAACGGTTCACATCCATAATCACGTGTTGAATCGTCGTAAAACTGAAACATAAAGTTTAAATCACGCAAAAGTAAATGTGTGTGGTCGTGTGACCCCCGTCAGGAACGAAGTTCATCACGCCTATTCTTCAATAATTCTTTTACCAGCCTTAACGGCAACATACACACGTAATTTTAATCTTTCAATTGCCTTTTATTATTGGATCGTTTTTATACAAAATTTACTGTTTCCATACGTTTAATGTTATTATAACAAAGGTCTGGAATTAATTATAACATCAAAGCTAAGATGGTAAACGTAGTTAAATGTCCATTCATTGTAAATACATTCAATAAACATAAAATGTTCGTACATCAGTATAGGCCTAACCTAAAATTATTGTGTGTATATTTAATTTATTTTACCTGCCTTAACGGCAACATACTTACAATAATTTTAGGTTAGGCCTAGAAAGTAATTATAAGTCAAGGCAGGTAAAATAAATGAAGTATACATACAATAATTTTAAGTTAGGCCTAGACTGATGAACGCACGTTTTATGTTTATTGAATGTATTTCAGCGCTTGACGATAATATCTGAACCACGCCGGACGGAAGCGATCGTCTCTTAATTTAAATTGATGAACCAAAATTGATGTTTCTTGAATGTGTTTACATTCATTGCCGTAGCAACCAATTTTGTAACGCTTTTTCGTTACTCGTATTTTATATTAGTCATTGCCATAGCAACCAATAAATAACACGTTTTTCGTTACGCATTACACTTTTTCTATTTGTTAACTCCTAACACAACCCGCGTTAAGGAACTTCGTTCCAAAAACGTACCAATAAATAGAAACAAATATAGACATTACAATAGTAACATTGAAACGTCTACCTTCTTAAATTCAACTATCGAAATTATTTGAAAACATTTATCCTCCTTTGTTAAGTTGTAAGTCGTGTATAGGCCTACATCATATTATGCTCTGCCGCATTATCCATTATTCTTATCTGTTCAGACAAACATTGTTTCTTCTTGCAAAGTGGCAATTTAGCACTCCTTTTCCAGAAATCCACTTCAATAAATCAGATTAAATTCAAGATTGTAGTATATGTAAACAATGACTGATAATTTTAATTATTTATAATTTATGTATATTATAATAAATATAAGCGTGGTTGGTCCATGTGTGTCGCTAAAACTCGGCAATCCCGCAACCAAATGGAGATTATAAGAGTGTTCATAAAGCCCCTTTAACCTCCTTTATTAGCTAATTTCCATAGGAAAAATGAGCTATTGCAGTGGCCCTTATGGTGAGACCCAAGGTCGGGAGTAGCATATGAGCACCGATCATGGTCCCCAGAACACGTTTTGGGGTGTCAAAAAATTCATATATTTATAAATGTATATATGTGTTCGCACTCTAGCGGCCGCATTTTAAGTCCGATTTGGTCCAAATTTGGTACACGTGTTGGTAGTCTGTGTGGCTCGGACAAGTTCGTTAGCCAAAAAAATCCAACAACCGGAAGTACGTTTTTCGACCGGAAGTAACTATTTTTTGAGATTTTGACTAGGAGAATGAAATTTTTTTAGAGTTTTTTCTAAAAATGTAAATGTAGGATGTTATTCTGCACATTTTGTTTTTTTACGCAACCTTATAGCTCGCTTGGTTTCCCCAAAATCGACCAAAACGTAAAATACCATAAAAGTACCCGGTTCGAAGCCAAGTGGTGCAAACTCGCGAGGCCACTAGGCGTAAACTAATTCTACTAATATATTGCGTACACACAGACAGCTGTTCAACGCCTTCGTGAGTAGACCTATTTCCCAAATCGTTGGTTGAAACTCTAAAACATGGGCATATAAACTTAATTTTGGAAATTTGCTCAACTCACGTCAGCGGTCTAGCTGCGTGGTCGAATTATTATTTTTGTTATCGAAAATAAGTTAACGAACTTTGTATATATCTTGTATTGCATAACAGGTTTTGTTTTTGAATTATATGATCCTTTATGATTTTTTTATGGGGGGGGAGGGGGCTTGAGGGGGTTAAAAATTTCGAATATAAAGATAGGTCATGTAATACACCATTGAAAAGCTTATTAAAAGAGAAACAGAATGGCACAAACTAGCTGCTTAGTATCTTGCTTCGTTTCAAAGTAATGGACAATCGAAGTTCTGGAAAATGATATTGTTATCATAACAAAAAAGCAGTTAAATTTGTTGATATTAGGAATAAGTAGGTTGTATGTTATTTTCCAGAACTTTGATTGTCCGTTACTTTGAAAGGAAGTAGCTCTAGTTTGCGCTATTGTGTTTTTCTTTTAATAAGCTTTTCAACGGAATGTTACATGAACTACCTTTATATTTGAAATTGTTAGCTCCCTTACCCCTCTAAGCGCCCTAAAATCTTAGAGGGTCAGATATGTAAAAAAAATGTCCTGTTATGCAACACAAGATGTTGTTAACCTATTTTCCTATGTTAACAAAAATAATAAAGTAGGTTAAAGGGACTTTATGAACACTTTGTATATGGTATGGTAGCCCTCTAACCTCCATCCATGAAGTAGGTTTCGGTTTGGATGTGGTTGGGTTCGAAGATGTAGGTGTCGAAAGATCGTATCGCACCAATGGACTTCTGATGGGAAGTCGGTGAATCAGCTGGGAATCGAGTGCCGAAGTGGACGAGACTGGCAAGAATGTTCCTAAATGTTCTAGACCCTTCCAGAATGATCTAGAATAATCCAGAATGTTATACTAGAAACTTAAAACTTGGCACATGTTATTCTTAAATGTATATCTATTTATATAAAAGCGAAATACCACTTACTGACACACTCATCACGATTTCTCAAAAACTACCAAACGGATTGGAATGAAATTTGGTATGTAGCTTCCTCTAGGGCCATAGGTGCTAACTAAGAAAGGGTATGAAACATTTCGAAATCTTAGGAGGGTTTGGGGGGATCAAAGTTACTAAAATCATAATTTCAGATCTTTTATTATTATGACAATAGTGCTTTTATTGTTTAAGATCTATATATATAAAATACAAATACCACTCACTGACTGAACACTTAAAAAGAATACAATTACGTTAAAAAGACTGAAAATACCAACCACCACGGACAACGCCGTCCGGGTCAGGTATATATATATATATATATATATATATATATATATATAAATATATACTGTATAATCCAAATACCACTAACTGGCTCATCACGAAATCTTAAAAACCACCTAAAGGATTGGAATGACATTTGGAATGTAGCTTCCTTTAGGGCCGTAGGTTCTCGCTAAGAAAGGTTTTCAAAAGATTGGAAATTTTAGAGGGGCTTGGCGGGGTCAAAGTTACTAAAAGAAACCACCGAACGTATTGAAATGAAATTTGGTATGTGGCTTTCTCTAGTGCCCTAGGTGCTCGCTAAGAAAGATTTAAAAAAAAATAGAAATTTTAGGGGGGTTTGGGGGTGTCAAATTTACTAAAAATTCCATATTTAACTTTGATTTGTCTCTCCGTGCAAAGCCGGATCGGGCCAGCTAGTTATATATATAGAAGAGTAAAGACATTTACATTCGATTATTTGCGTCTAAGGTGTGATATACGTTCGTACAAAATATTTTAGGTAAAATGTGTTTTTTGACGTGAAATACACCTCAACCAAACTGACGGAAATCGTGGTTTTAGCGCTTACAGGCGCACAGCTGATCATGTATGTAGGCCTAAATGGGAAACCTAGATTGTTTTGGACGAAACTCACAATACGTTTTTGGGCCATTGAACTCTCAATATTTATCCGGTATGTCTTTCATCCATATTTTCGAGCAAATCGGTGGACACAAGTATTGTATAAGTTTGAATAAATAATGAATTTACAATCTTTACACGTAAAAGAAGAAGTCCTGACTGACTGATTCATTCATTCATTTTTATGTCTCCAGTTGCAATAGTTTAACAACTAAGTAATGTATATGTATAATATTAATATATATATATATATATATATATATATATATATATATATATATACCTTTTTTCCGTCTTGCAACTTATTTTCTGTAGTGTAAAACTACGCGCGTTTCAGGAACACGTTCCCATCTTCAGGTTTTATATAATTTAAATAAAATTTTTTACTCACATGTGAGCACGTCATAATTTAGCAAACACACACATACACACATATCAAATACGAATTATTGCACATATAAAATTTAAAACAAAAAACACAGTTAAAACATTTTTAAAACAGTTGGCTTTAGGTCATGCTACCATTGCACCAGCACTCGTTTGTTGAAGCATTTGCATTCATTACTTTAGCAACCAACTTATTTTTTCCTCTACCAATATAATTTTTAGGATAGGTTACTGAAATAAAAACAAACACAAATGCAAATAAACGGTACCAGAAACTGGCACATACTTTCTCACAAACATATTTAAATTATTAAACAGATTCACTGTGACTTCATAATTGTATTAAAGTTGGAGAGGTGATACATTAAAGTAGGAGAGTAACTAATAAATATTATTATTATTAGATATAGAGAAAACTATTCGATCGATTTCGAACAAATTTGCACCAAACACGTCAATTAAGAATGGATATATGCACGAAAAAAGATTTTGAATAATTTTGAAAAAAACCCAATTTTTTTGCCAAAAAAACCCAAAAATCAGTTATTATCATTATTATTAGCTAAAAGAAAATGTTTTAGAAAGATGCGGTTTTTTGCATATTGTACATTATGAGCTACAAATAAGCTAAATTTTATCAAAATAGTTAGTCATTTTTTATAAAAAAAATAATAACAGATTATTTGGAGGTTTTTGGCCAAAATGGTGTTTTTTTTAAGAAATTTCTAAATCTTTTTCGTACATCTATACATGCCTAATTGACATTTTTGGTGCAAAATTTGTTCGAAATCGATCAAATAGTTTTCTCTCTAGCTTTGTACACATACAGACAGACATTTTGAAAAAATAAAAACTTTTTTTGGACTCAGAGGGTCCCAAAACGGATATTTCCACAAAAATCTCAACATCGTTTTTTTTTTGCGATCACTATACTTTATTAGCCTTAAGTGTAAAACAGCAGGACGTTAAACAAAAAAAAACTTTCTCTATAGGCTACTATAGTATAGTGAGAAAGTAAAACAATGAGAAAGGCTTACTGTATTATAATACAAACATCTGCTGTTACATATCGTTAAACAAATTTTAGGTTAGGCCTATACTGAAACAACTTGCTAAATTTTAATCAGATAATTACTCTTCACAAACAACTGTTTTTTTTTTAAGTTAGGTAATAGTAAACACAAACAAAGGAAAAGGCTACTATATCATAATTCAAACACCTATCACTGTACAAATTATGCTAATTATATTCTTTACTAGATCTATCTGACAAGTTTGAAATATCCCTTTACCGTATCACTTTTTAGTATAATTTTATAACTTGAAAATTTTCTTTCTTCTATATAAAAATAAATAATCTCTGTCCTAATCAATCGTCATCCCAGTGAAAATATCAAAGTATACAATAATCTGTGTTCATTTGCTTCACCGCTTGTCGCCGTGGGATTTTGTGAGCGAAGCAAGCAAGGGCGTATCCCTCTAGTTAAATAAAAAGAATCACTAGTTTTACTTTCTCACTATACTATAGTATAGATAAAGTAGACTATAGTGATCGCAAACAAAATCGATGTTCAGATTTTTGTGGAAATATCCGTTTTGGGACCCCCTGAGTCTAAAAAAGTGGTTTGTACAAAATGTCTGTATGTATGTATGTATACAAAGCTAGAAAGAAAACTATTCGATCGATTTCGAACAAATTTGCACCAAACATGTCAATTAGCCCTAGGCCTATATAGATGCACGAAAAAGGGTTTTGAAATTTTTTGAAAAACAACCTTTTTTTTGCCAAAAAACACCCAAATAATCTGTTATAATTTTTTAAAATAAAAAACGGCTCTAACGATTTTGATAAAATTTGGCTTATTTGTAGCCCTTAATATATCCTACCATATGCAGAAAACTGCATCTTTCTAAAAATTCTTGTTTAGCTAATAATAGTAATTGATTTTTGACGTTTTTTTTATCCAAAAAGCGGATTGTTTTTCAAAAATTTTCAAAACCTTTTTTCGTGCGTCTATACAGGCCTAATAGACGTGTTTTGTAAAAATTTGTTCGAAATCGATCGAATAGTTTTCTCTCTAGCTAATAACAATAATATTTATTAGTTAATCTCCTATTATAATATCACCTCGCCTACCCCTCCTACAATTATACAGTCACAATGAATCTACTTAATAATTTAAATATGTTTGTTAGAAAGTATGTGCCAGTTCCTGGTACTGTTTATTTTTAACGTATTTTAAAAGCACCGTAAATTCGTCTACGATTCCAAAGTTATACGTTCACGACCTTCAAGTATTGTTTATTGTCTTACGGTTGTGATTGTTTAGTCTCGGGCACTCAAATAAAATACTCTTAGTTTATTACACTCCCAGTCTGATGTAGGCTATATACACATGCGCGCGCTGACATGCACAAAGTAATTACGGCCAGCATGGATTTCTGGAGGTCATTCATCTCTGGCACTTAAACGATATTTACAATTAGAAAGTTGGCCCACTTGTTTTCGTCCCGACTGTAAAAAATACTATTGATTTTTTTCACAGGACGAAAAACGTATTAAAAGGCATGACGAAAAAAAAGGGAAAGATGTCAAGCTTTGGTAGCTTGGCGTCCCAACCCTGACTCGGACTTTGGTCTCGTAGACTACTTCGCTTCGCTCCCAGCACACAGTGTATCGGAAAAATACGAGATAAAAATCATGTTATAGGATTATTTCGTAATAGGTTCACTTCGTCCTTCCTTCTCTTTGTCTGATATAAAATATTCCCGCTAAGGCCCGGTACACACGAGCGTCGGTCGTTCGCGCCGCGTTGCAGCTAGTTGTCAGTACACACATAGCGCAGTTTCTACATTTGACGCGGTGTTGCGACAGTAGAACATAAGAACTTATGAGACTTGTAAATAGAGTTATTGTCCATGTTAAACAAGTCGATTAAGTCACTGTTATCTCGCTGCCTCATGTTAAGTTATGGTGATTTATATGAACTTACCTTAGAAGTTATTCATGGAACATTCTGTATAAAGAGGAGGAGGTGGGTGCATTGTTACATGCACTACTATACTTTATTAGCGAATTTCCATAGGAAAAATGAGCTATTGCAGTGGCCCTTATGGTGAGACCCAAGGTCGGGAGTAGGAAATGAGCACCGATCATGGTCCCCAGAACACGTTTTGGGGTGTCATTAAAATTCATATATATATATGTATATATATATATATATATGCACGATTTTGGTGCTGTTTGACTGCCATACATGGGGAAAAACGTATGCTATATGGCTGCCAGGCCATTTAGCAGCCGCATACGGCAGCCAGATCGCCGAACCTCTATTTCATGCTTATAACATTAAAACAGACCTAAGTTTTAAGTTTCAGAAGGCCGCCAAATTAGTCATAGTTTTGATTATTTGTATATCATTAGTTCACGAAAGTTAAGTGAGGAGCGCTGCGGCTGTAGACTTATACGCGAATGTATATAAACTTTTCAAAACGATGAACCATTTGGCGACCGAGACTTGGCAACGCTGTGTCTGACGCAGTAGTTTCCTTTCCCCCCTATTCTTCCGGTGTCCCTTTCAGCTCGCTGGGACTGCTAAATATTACTTGTACTGACTCCAAACTGTCTTGTCAACAATAATCTCTATTTATAGGGTGTTTTAGATTTCATGTCAGATATGTTAGGGTGTTGTTCCTGGACTAAATAAAATATGTTAAAAATTTCCGAATACCAATAGTTACCCGTACAGCCACCATTTTGTTTTTTCACATAACAATTTTTAATTTGAAACGACTCTTTGCAATACATTTAAATTTTATTACATAGCTTTATGATACAAAAACCTAATCCCAGGAAAAACAATTACATCCTGGGATTTACAATGTTTATTTTCAAAATAGCAATCCTTTAAAATCTTTAAATTAAAGATTTTAATACCGGAAAAAAGGTAAATCATACAAATTTTTTTAAAGAAAAACTTTTTTTAGAAAATTTAATTTTTAATCAGATGCCACTAAGAAAATCGGTTGTTATAAAAGTGAGATATGTTTGAATGTTTGTAGAAAAGGCAGCAAAATGGTACCGGTATCCCAGTTTGCTGCCTTTTCTACCTAGTGGAGTGATTAACAAATATTTTAGATGAAAAAAATTAGATGCAGGTTGTCCTAATTTCCAAACGATGTTCAGTAGGCTACATACAAAACATAAAGCTTTTAACACTTATTGACAACAAAACTGTATGTTACATAGAGTACATTAGGTTAGTTTTACTACTTTCAGAAGTTAAAAAAGTTTTATTTGTAGAATTGGAGCTTCAAGGAAGTTAACTACTAGTTTTTACTTGAATATAGTTTAATTTAACAAAATATAATATATTTTAAAGGGTTTATTTTTATACATTATAACTTTATATAACCGAACTGCTATCAAATAAACATTATTATTGTAGTTTTTCAAACATAACATGAGCACAATCTAGGAACCAACAAATATCAAGTTTCATTTCAAGGTTTTATTTATAATTCATCATTTTAATTACGGCTTGTTTTGGTTTTGAAGTCACACACACTAAGAGGTTAATCTATATAGATGCCGACAAAGAAGCACAAACAACGACGTTATCAATCCAGATAGAAATCTGATGACTAATTGTAATTGCAAAGCGGGAACATAGTACGATAGACATGTTTATTCACAATGGTTTGAATAAAATGAAGATACGCATTGGGCTGAATAGTTTCGTAAAAGTTTATAGACCGTTGACGTTGATAGACAGAGAGAGTACCGGTATCAGCTGATCACACTTATTCCCCCTCTCTCTCACACACTGCTACTGACAACAGTCGTGCTGGTGTACAATAAAGCCTGCCCTGTCAGTACCCATCATAACATTTTACTAAAAACGTATGTCATCTATTTTATAGTGACACAGCTTGTTTTTAATAATCCAAACTTCTGTTAGGACAATTACACAAGGTATTAATTTAGCTGAAATAAAAAAACTGAGCTATTTTGCTTATGCTCCTGTACGGTTACAATTAAAAAAATGAGTTTTTTTACCCTCCATTTTTTGAAAAGTGTGTGTTTTTTTAATAATTTAGAGCTGGAGCGTTGCACAGGCATCGTAAGAAACTTGTACCTTCAAAATATCTGTTAAATTGTTTGCTTGGGCCGAAAGATACCGAGTGTAGTGTTTTGCAACCAAAATGTACCTCAAAGTACATAACCATCTCTGAAATTGCAATATTAGGCCTATAGTCTATATCTATACTTCTATACTAATATTATAAGGAGCTAAAATTTGTTTGTGAGTATGTTTGTTTTTTTGTATGAATTGTATGTAAGGGGTAATCTCTGAAACTACTGAACCAATTGAAACATTTTTTGTTTCAATAAAAAACTACACTATTCCTGGGTAAAATAGGCTAGAATTCATTTTGATAAAAACATACTTTATTTCAATATTTAAAAATTTAGTCGGAAAAATTCACAGGATGAAGTATGGCGTTAAACCCATAGCGTCTAACAGCTGTTTTATACCAATAAATAAGCAACATTATAAAAAAAACTAAAATACGACAATTGAAAGATGAAACTTATATTATTCAAAACGTACTATGCCAAAGATGTGCACAAACACATACATTATGTATGTATGTGCCGTTAAGATTGGTAAATTTATTTATACACAATTAATTAATTATAGTTTAGGCCTAGACTGCTGCTGATGCATAACTCATTTATTTCTTACATTCATTACCATGGCAACCAATTGAATAAAAATAACAGATAAAACATTTTTGATTCGGATGTCTAGCTTAGTACAAAATCTATATATTTAACAAAATTCCTGATATTAGTTCACTCACTTCCTGAAGTTAATACTTAACCGATTTTGATGATTCTTTTTTTATTTAAAAGATAATTTCCAGTTCTAAGTCACTGTGAAGCTAAATATTTTATTTACACTTTTATTTTAGTTTTATTCCGAGTTTTAAAAATGCATCAGTAGCCTATGCTACAACTAGGCTAAATAGGAAATACTGTAATTTGATTTTAAACAGCTGATAAACTAATTGAGTTTCAAATAAATAAGTTGTTTACTTTAAACTTACTCAAATGTCAACAGATGATTTGATTTAGGTTATGTTATTGTTGGTGTGTTTTAGGTCTGATTTGTAATGTTTATTGTTGATTCAGTAATCAGCTGTAGTCTCTAATATTTTCATTGACCGTTTATTTCAAAGTTTAAATCAATTTTTAGGTTAGGTTTTTATTAAAGTGTAGACCTGAGCCTTGCTGACTATACAACGGGTTCCAACGGCACACAACGGGTTCCAACAGGGAGTTGGGGGGTGGGGGGTTGGCGTGCGGAGCATGCAGGGGTCTCCCCTAGTAATATTTATTTTAAGTTTAGGCCAATCATGTTTCAACATACACAAACCAATAAAAGCTTGCGTTAAGGAATTTTAAAATAAGAAACCACTATATTACATCTTATTTAAAAATAAATAATAGGTACATATTATAAGAATTTAATATTATCCCTATTTATTGTTAATATACGGTAATTAGTAGTGAGCAACCTAAAGTTAGATTATAATATTCCTACACATACATCCTAATTAAAATAAA
>JAGFPH010000727.1:0-26667 GCA_018207615.1 Philaenus spumarius
GCACCTGCTTCGTGTCACTCTCGCGTTTCTTCTCATTACTGAAAAAACGTATAAACAACGATACCGACTAAACCAGCCAGGCGATTTTAAAAATTAAAATTGTAAAATTAATTAAAAATTATTGTCTTCAAAATGACTACCTGCGATTTGCATTTTTCGTTTTGTAACACAATTATTTTATTATTATTTTTTAAACCAGCAACTTAATTAAAATTTAGCTTCATTGGCGTGAATTCTAATCTTATTCCGTTCACAAATCAGTTTTGCAAATGAACATCGGACGAAAATTCCACCAATAAACACCAATACAAAATGACTCCATTTTGGTGGTGCGCCGTGGGGGCAGAATTTGGAACTAATCCTGGGATGTTTAGCCTTAAACCCTCGCTAAGAGAGGGTTAAAAGAAATTCGAAATTTTAGGGCGGTTGGGGGGGGGGTCAAAGTTACTAAAAATCCCTATAAGAACGAATTGGAATAAAATTTGGTACGTAGCTTCCTTTTAGGCTCGCAACATTGTCAATGAAATTAAGTGAAAGTCAAAATTAGTAAAAACTATAAATTAAAACGATATATTTAAAACTTTTTCATGTTAGATAGTAGTTTACAGGAATACAATTTTCAGTGCTTTCTTAAATAGCATAGCCTTTTTTTCATGACCACAGTAGGATACGCACGGGTATTCAACGAACACTTAAAAAGAATACAATTACATCAAAAAGACTGAAAATACTAACAACCACGGGCAACGCCGTACGGGTCAGCTAGTAATAAATAAAAATACGATCTAACAAATTTTAATTTATATTTTTTTAAATACTAAAATGAAAAATATTTAGCATGGTAACTACTTATTTGCTAATTTTGCTTGTTTTGCTTTTGCATAATAATATTTGCAAGTTGCAACCGCACAAATGGAACCACCTTTAGGTTTATTTATTGATTTTCTATCCATTGTAGGCCTAAATAATATATTTCTTCTACCTACACTTCTAAAACACTTTATATTCACTAATTTAAAAAAAGTTTAAGTTTAAACAAAAAACACAAGCCGTCAAACATTCACAAATAATGAGTAACGCGTATAAACGTAAACGACAGAGCTTTGATCACTGTCTAGGTATACTAATAGCTACGTCACAGCCCCCACTCCACTTTTTTTGATATTTCCCGAATGAGGTAACCTTTCCTATCTAGAGACCTTGGGTTGACTGTACAATGCCCCGTGTAAACTTAGGAGGGGAAGTGTGGTGGGATAGGTACTCTGTCTCACTCGCACTACCCGCCCTACGCGCCATCCTATATGATTTTATCTATACCAGGAACAGGCACATACTTTCTTACAAACATATTTAAATTATTAAACAGATTCACTGTGCCTTCATAATTGTAGGAGAGGTGATTTATTAAAGTAGGAGATTAACACTAATAAATATTATTATTATTATCTAGAAAGAAAACTATTTGATCGATTTTGAACAAATTTGCACCAAACACGTCAATTAGGCCTGTATATATGCACGAAAAAAGGTTTTGAAAAACAACCCCCTTTATGGCTAAAAAAACCCCAAAAATCTGTTATTATTATTATTAGCTAAACGATAATTTTTAGAAAGATGCAGTTTTTTTTTCATAAGGTAGGGTACATTAAAGGCTACAAATAAGCCAAATTTGTTCAAAATCTTTAGAGCCGATTTTTTATAAAAAAATAATAACTGATATAAATTTACAACTTTCTATTTTACTTTAATTCAATAGGCCTAATGTTGTAGGCGTCAATTTAGGATATAACAAGATATATACTAATTTATAAAACTTTACTTTTATTTTATTCTCAATATAATGAACTGTAACACTGCTTACTAGCTTAATCAATTTGATAAATGATTTGACTCAGGACACAGGTTTACAATTACAATAAAATCTTCTTTTATTTATCAATAGAAAATCAGAAAAATATCTACAGTTTAATAATTATTTAGCTCAAAATCAAATATATACAAAATTATTTTAGGGAATTATTTCCCAATGAGCACTCTTAATCTCGGGTAGGTTGGTGCTGGCTCTTACCAATATTAAATTGAAACAAATATTATACAAATTATTTAAATTAAGAATTAGGATAATTAAAACAAAGGAGAAAATAACTTAGTACAAGGTGGAAAGTGTATGGGTATGTAGATGTATGAATTTAGTGTTAATATAAAAGGATAAAGTTCTGATAAAAGTTGAAATCTTGATGGTATATATATATTTATAAAAGTTTATCAGCTTTACTGGTATAGTTCTTTGAATTTAAATATGCAAAGGAAAGGTTGGAGTATATCCAATTTGATGAATAGTTATGTGGATTGATCTCACCCAATTTTTATATATAGTCTTCTTCTTGAAAAAGAATGGTTTATTAAAATTTGATACTGTTCAGTCACTTCACTTATAAAAGTTATTTTAACGTTGGCAGTTGTTATACACTTCAAAATGGTCTTGAAACTTGTGGTTTGGTGGGCTCTAACACAGCGTCTGCTCCCTTTGATGTCTCAGCAACAATTAAATTGGATTTGATCCCAATTTGGCTTCTTTAGGTCCTCAGGAAATGGTACATTAAGGCCTGGTTAATTTCATTTCTTGTGGGATTTTGATTGTTATGTGAAAATGTGTATTTTGAAATGTAGTGTATTTGTTTTGTATGATTTTAATGAAATTTTGATGTATTTTGGTTTTTTAAAGAACATAGAATGGTAAAAGTAAATAGAATTTGATTAAATAAAATTTTAAATGAAAATATCTAAAATAGCTCCTTGTACAACTTAATATCTAATATCTAAGGTCTACAAATATAATTATTTATCGGGTCGTTTAAAAGTCTTGTTTCCGCGGCACAAGCGGTCACGTGATTGTGGGCTGGGCTTAAACAAACATGGCCTCTCGTTCTCCAGGTTTTAATCGAATATTCATATACTTTGAAGAAATTTACTAGCTTAACGGTATTTCTTTTCATATTTTGCCAAAGACATTTTTGATGTAAAATCTTCTGTTCTACTCGATGGTTCTGTTCCTTTTTTTATTTAGAATTTAGTTTCCTTGGGATCGGTGGTTTTAATTTGGAATAGGCCTACAATTTCGTACATCGGCCTAGCTTCGAGTGTATTTTAAAAGGTGGATTTCGGTCGATTGGTTTACTCTTGAGTTATTATTATATATTATATGGATTGGTCGTTTAATTTAGATTAATTTTGATGTGGGAATGATATCAATTTGAGGTCGAGAAGTACTGGTAATTATTTAAAATGTTGTTGGAAGTCGGATGTTATAATATTATTAATGAATCATTTACGATTTTTGCCGCTAGGTGTCGCTGCTACAACTTGTGAATGAAATGCCTTTATAGTAGTCTGTTCCTCTCTCTCGCACTCATGCGTGTTTAGTTTAGTAATTACGAATGGTTTCTTTTGATATTTTAAATGATTTTTATATAGGGATATATTTTGAATTGTTACACTGATTTTTTGTGTTTTTTTTTGCCAATAAGGGGGTTGTTTTTCAAAATCGATTTTCGTGCATCTATACAGGCCTACTTGACATGTCTGGTGCAAATTTGTTAGAAATCGACAAATAGTTTTCGCTCTAGCTTTGTATACATACGGACAGACATTTTGTAAAAAAACACTTAAAGGAATATTTCAACATCGATTTTTTTGCGATCACATTACTTTCTCTATACTATAGTATAGTGAGAAAGTAAAAAACTGTAATAATTTGGTGATGTTACTAATAACGTCGAACTAATGTTTTGAACCAATCTGAATTTAGACCTTGATCTGCAGTTTGACTGTGTGCGTAAGCAACTGTTTCCATAGCAACCACTAGCACTATTGTATTGTATACAACGAATAACAACCAAAATAAACGAAGAACAACTTACTACAAACAATAATTCAAGTGATTGTAATCAAATAAATGAGGAACTTATTGTCAGTGTAAAGTGTTTTATGACCGAGTTCTACAGAATATGTTTCACTAAATTAATTTAACTGGTTTAAAGAGATTTAAACCATCTTTTCAAATCATTATTTGTTTTGACAACACCGGTATCTGAGAAACAGCTTATAAAATGGCTCGCGATTTTGGTGATATTTTAAAAGAAATTGGATGGATAGATGGATTACAATTACCAGTTGCAAATGATGAAAATAAGAAACTACAAAATGAAGTATGATTTCTGAAATCTCTTACTACTAAATACCCTATTTAGTATTGTTAGTATTTGGTGGTATAGTATTTGGTATTGTTAATATTATTTTTTATTTGCTTATAATAACCATAAAAGATAATCAGATAGGCCTATACAACATGCTACTGACTTTGGAAATAAAAAAACAATTAGGCCCTAAATTACAGTGCTTTAATTTACTAGGACAAATTCATAAAAAACAATTTCGAAGTGTGTAAACTCATTTCTTAGTGTAACTTAATTTTTAGCACAAGTCAGTGATCTAGGCTTTATACACTTAACTATATTTTTATACCCGGTGACTTTGGCACTAATATTTTTCTGTTAGTTCGTGGACCATTGGTAAGGATAAAGTAGCATCATGTATTTCAATTAGTTTGCCAAATAGCTATAAAGAGCCAATATTTCTATATCGCTGTCACTGATCCTAAAAAGTAACTGGATCTCTACATTCAACACATAACTTTATGTGTAATATTTCGTTAATTAATGCATACAGCCTCCCATGTTAATTTGTAGGCCTATTTAGAATATTATGCTTCATCACACAACTTTCAAAGCTGAAAATTATATTAATGTGTATCATTAAAAAATATAGAAAGGCTTTACTTAATTTTATTTAAAGGTTAGGCCTAAATAGTTTATTATTTTATTATGCTCCGTTACAATCAGTGGCATACCCACATACAACTGTTGGGGAGGGATAGGTTAATTATGAATTATGTAGGCTGACTACCTAGAGGTCCGGATTTAGATTTTTTTACATTTAAAAGAGCAGTTTTTTTGTGTGTACACTTAAAATGGTTTACCTAAAAAGGTTTTTAGGCATATTTGATCATTTTAACACTGCATCTGTCATTGAATGCAGTACCGGTAGGCTACCACTAAAAGTTATAACAATTTATTGTCAAAGGTTTGTTAATCTATTCAAACAATGAAACAAAGTTACATTGTAATTCAAAAACTAGGTCTGTGCCCTATCTGTTTTAAATTCTTACAGAACTAAACTGAATAATTAATCATACACAGAATCACAAAATATAATAATAATAAGCAGACCTAAGAATAAAGAACATATTATTTTTAATTTTGCTTCTTTTTCTGTAATATTCAAAAGAAAATACTTTTTTCAAATCTTTACATTTCCCTGTAAAGATGAAACCATTATTTATTTGTTCAGAATTACAGAAAATGTATCATATTGTTAAATTATAAAAAAGAGGCTCTTTTGAAATTAGGCCTACAGTACATATTTTAGTGGCAAGAACAACATAATCATATGCTTACATTTTTGCACTGAAAGCTGATTTTAAGTTTTCTGGGCTTCTTTGCCATGATATCCAAGACCCATCAGAAATTACTTCTGTTTAGCTCTGTGTATAAACAATTAAGTTCATTGTGTTGTGTTGCGTAAATATATGTTTTTAAACGCCGAAGGGTTGAAAATGACCTTTCTGCTGCAGCTGTAGTTTTATCGGTAACAACGCTATTCATAACGCCTTAAAAACTGTATGGAACATCTGTAGATCACACTTATGCATGAAAAATACAAAGTCTTGCACGTGGTAAGTCGGACTTCTTATTATTCATTAAAGTTCTCCATGTTTTCATCTCACCTTTAAGCTGGAAAGGATCACATACGCCATTGTTGGCCATTGTTTTGAAATAACTTTGCAACACAACTTCATACTTTCATCTTGTAGCTTGAAGCATTTTTCGGAAGTAAACAGCATTTGCTTTCCAATGCATCTTTGTCAGTCAGGAACCTGTAATTTCGTGGAAAGAAACTACCCAGTGTGACGAGTTTTAACTACAAATATACTTTAACGAAGCGTGTGTTCCCGTAACTGAATTAAGTCGCTAACCAGTTAAGAGTTAGGCCTATTGTTTCAATTTCTTTAACTGACTTGTCTGGGGTTTGTTGATATTTTATATTCTCTAAAAAATATTGGTGGGGATACATCTCGATATCCCTAACCCTGGCTACGCCCTGGTTAAAATCCTTACTTATTTATTAGATAACCGGTATTGAAATATGTAAAGGCTAATGTCATCATCAGATCACTTAACACACAACCACTTAATAATTACACATAATAAACACTCACAAATATAACATGTTATCCACATTATTATGGACAAGGGGATCACCATACATGGTTCAAATTGGAGATTCAGGTGTGCACTGATAAAGGAAATGGTCTCCACTCTCAATGTTTGAGTTTACCAAATCAACATTATCTATCGGTGTTTGCATAAAGATAATTGTATTGAATATTTTGTTTGAACTATATGGTGAATTTTGTTAATCAAAACAGTGTCCTGTTTCGATCATGTATTGCTTATATATTTTTAAATGCTCAAGTCTATTAAAGAGGTGGCCTTTTTTATAGGCTACTTATGTAAAATATTTAGATTTTTCTGAATGTTTTTGTAAGATTAGTCCTGATCTATTAAATGTTTGGCTAAGTTGACTTGAGTTGGTTTAATTAATTACTATAAAATCCTGGAGGCTACAAGTTCTAAAATGTTTATTTAAAGTGTTTTTTAAGGGGATACCCTACTGAAAAATGATCCTTTTCCTGATTCTGTAGTTTATAAGATTTAAGAAAAACCAACATAACATATGCCATAAAAGTTCTTTATATCAGTGTGTAATAAATTTATTCAAAGTAATGCATGCGCACCTACTTTTGGTCGAGTTGAAACTGAACTAGTACGCATACCCTACACATAAAGCATTTCATAATATGATTTTGGATTTTTTGTAATTGCAAAGGACAACAATGTTTATTATTAGGCTTTCAATGCCTCTGATATGTTAGTAAACCATATTATATTGACAAATACTGGTTGAGCAAATTATTCTCCTCTATGTTAGCTCAAACAACTAATGGAATCTTAAAACACAATTTCCCGTAATTTTTTTATTTTGATATTTTTTACACTATCTTATCTTTAGTAGCTTATAATGCAACTGTTTTGGTATTTTTATTCCTCGAGGACAAATACAAAAGTATAGGCCTATTTAGAAAAAAATTGTTTAAATCACAAATTTGTTTTATTATATAGGCTATATATTTTTTTGTAAGGTCATAACTACTAAACTTTTAGTGGTAAGAATATGACTATACCCAAAAAGTTAGTGCTTTTTATCTACTTTAAAACATGATATCAAACGACCAAATTGATTTAATGTTATAAAAGATCTAAAAAAACATTTATTTTGTCTAAAAAAATAAAAAAAAGAGAAGAAATTTTTCCCCCCAAATTCCTATAAAAGTGTAAACAATTTTTTAGGTTCCAATGAATATAAGTATTCCCTCTGTAATCCGGCATCTCAGCTCTCCGGCACACCCAGTAATCCGGCATTTTATATTCGAATACTGTAATGCGTCCCCAATACAGTACAATGTTTCCCACGCAGCGCCGACAAACTAGTGTCTGAGTAAACAATGCATTGGCGCCAAGAGCGATGACTCACGCACGCCTCCCCTCACTCACTCCGTCAGCCTTAGTCACGATCGCACCCCGTTTAGTGCTCCTCAATCTGTCCCGCGTGTGTACCTGCTTAGTGTAGGACAGTTGTAGTAGTGTTGTGTTGACGATGGCATTCATGCAGAAAAAACGTAACATAAAACTCTATCTTTGTTAGATAAACATGAAATCCTAAAGCGGCTTGAAAAGGGCAAAACGTTAACTAGTGTTGCTAACGAATACGGTGTTGGTCGTCGAGCTACAGTTCATGACATAAGAAAAAACAGTGATAAAATAAAGTTGTTTTTTAAGACGAATGAAAATTTAAAAAGTAGGTAATCGACAGACATTGAAAACTGGTGAAAATACTAAAGTTGACTATAGCCTATATGCTTGGTTTTTACAAGAACGTGGTAGGCATAGACCAATTTCTGGTGAAATCCTTAAAGGAAAGGCTAGGGAATTTTACCGGAAAATTACAAAAAAGGATGATTTCCAAGCCAGCGAGGGATGGTTGCAGAAATTCAAACAACGTTATGGAATTAGACTGCTAAGTACAACTGGTGAGAAACTTTCATGTGACGAAAGCGCTGTTGAGCCATATAAAGAAAGGTTCAAACAGGTTATCCAAGAAAGTGATTTAACTCCTGACCAAGTTTACAATGCGGACGAGAGTGGTTTATTTTGGCGGTTGTTGCCAAATAAAACATGTGTGCATCGTGAAGAAGCTAGTGCTCCTGTACGAAAATTGGCTAAGGATAGGGTCACTTTCATGCCTTGCTCAAACGAAAGCAGTGCACATAAGGTGACAATGCTAGTCATAGGAAAGGCGAAGAGTCCTAGGGCATTTAAAAACGTCAAACTTCCTGTTGATTACATGAGCCAGAGCAAAGGGTGGATGAATAAGTCCGTATTCACTGAATGGTTTAATGAACATTTTAAACCCTCAGTGAAAAGATTTTTGAAGGAGTGGAAACTACCAGAAAAAGCTTTGCTTATCTTAGACAACTGCCCTGGCCACCCCGATGAAGATGAGTTGAATTCAGCCGACAGTTTTATTCGTGTGATGTTCTTACCGCCGAATGTGACTGGCCGCCCTTCTTACAACCAATGGACCAGAACGTTATCCAGGCGATTAAAATGCAATACAAAAAGAGCTTATTGTACAATGTTTTGTCTAAGGATGAAAATGTTATTGAATCCTTGAAAGAAATAAACCTGAAAGACTTGGTATCGCTAATGCTTGGGAAAATCTTAACGAGAAAGTCATCATTTGCTCTTGGAAACCAATATGGCCGGACATGACACTACTGGATCAGTACAAAAAAGATGAACCGAACCAGAAAGCCAGTGAAGAGAGGGAGATTAATCTACTGCGAGACGTGGTAAACGAACAACTGGATAACAACAGTTGGATTCACCGGATAACGCATTGACAACTGATGACATAGGCGTGTGGCTTACCGGTGAAGCTGATGAAAACAACCAGTTTATGACAGAAGATGACATCATAGAGTAAGTGGCAAGAGAGGAAGAGGATGAGGAACTGGTCGAAGGAGAAGTGACAGCGGCTGTACAATCAATCTCTCACGATGCGGCCATCGCCTCGTTTGCCACGTCAATTGCCAGGGCGGAGGAAAATGGCGTCTCTGCTAACGATGTCTTAGTTTTAAGAAGGTTACAGGAACAAGTTCTTAAAGTGTCTCTCAACCGTAAAAAGCAAAAGACAATTGATGCATATTTCCAGCCGTCTACTTCCAAGGAATAGCATGAGTTATATGATGTATTTTCTTACTTTTTTACTTTGTATAGTACAATGCAATTAAAACTGATTTTCAAATGATATCTGCGTTTTTCTCGATATTTTCCAGTAATCCGGTGTTTTCGGTAATCCGGCATTGCTCCGGTCCGATATCTGCCGGATTACCGAGAGAGCACTGTATATTAAAAAATGGTTCACAATTAAAACAGCCTATTATGGCTTTTTTTAGAATACCCCTATTTTCAGTAGGAAATCCCCTTAAGTTTACATACTGGTAGGCCTAATATTCACCACAGTCTATATATCCGCACTATGTTTGAAAATAACTGATTTTTATATGTATAACTTTAAATAACGTATTTAACTTTATTGTTTATTTCTTCAATGTTTTTCATTAATGTAGTAACTTATATTTCATAACTTAAGGTGAAATATCCAATCTTGGGCATTTGTAAGCTACCCAACTTCATATCTAAAATTCCAATTCTTTCATAGCCCGCATATATATAGCACACTTTTGTTTGGGAAGAAATCCCAATAGAGCTTACATTTAAGAAAAATCTTTATTTTTACTTGACATACAGTATCAAACAATATAAGTAAACTGTACTAACTTAGTTATTTAATTCTGTAAACATGTAGGCTATCCATCAGGTGAAACCTGTAGGCTACTTAGAAATCTAGAGAGATGGATTACCTCTGGGCAGGAATCTGAGTGGCCTAAATAGGCATATGATATAGGTGTGAAATTATAGCAAATCCATCAAAGAACAACTGCCTCTTTTACTCACAATAGGTGACTATTGTGATCAAATTAGGAAAACACCTTTTATAAGACTGATATTGTATTGAAAGATATTGTAAACAAATTAATTGGCCGTAGTTCTGAGCCTGGGTGGCACTAAAGGTATGTCCACACTCTTGCGTTTTCCCTTTCCCTTTAATCTTCAACTTTCTCTTCATCTTTCCTTTCAACTTGCAGTTTGCATTCAATTTGTTGTTTACACTTGTTCAACAGCTAGTTCATTCTTCACAAGATGGAAGAGTTGGACGCGTGTTTGCTTATTGCTATTAATTCTGCTTTCATTGTGATTTCGCAGAGTAACAGGAGAAAAATAAAACGTCAACGAGCAATATGGACAAAACATTTTTTAAGAAAACGTAATGAAGGAATTTTACTAGAATATCGGAGGGAAACTTTCATGAATTGTTGACCATGATTGAGCTGGCAATTAAAAAAACACTCGCTTCCGAGATTCTGTTTCTCCTGAAATCAGGCTGGCGATTACGTTAAGGCTCCTGGCTACTGGAGATTCAATTTCCTTTCCATCTCGTTTCTTCCTCTTTCTCGGTTAGATTTCCTCCAATTTCCTTTGTCTGATTTGGGGTTAGAGTGTAAATAGTAGCGATTTATACACAAACCACGGTGATTCGTACACATTTTCCCGGCAGAACCCGTTTTCCTTTTTTTCACTTTCGCAAAATATGATTGCAAGCTTTTTATTTTAGTTTTCACCTTTTCGACGGATAACTGGTGCTTGTCAGCCAACAACTAAAGATTATCGCATCTAACAATTTTGTTTATGTTACCAGAGTAGTTGACGTCCCACAACGCCGGTAGTAGTCTGTACGCTTTAATAAAATTTAAAATTGCTTATGAAGCTCCAACATTATGACTAGTTTAAACGAAAAGATGAACGGAATGAGGCAAGAAAATTCAAATGTGATGGATTCACTTGCAATAAGGCATGCGCTATCGAATTCTGAGAATTTTATGGGGAAGAAGCATGCCTCTGTGCTTGCCACACGTTCCCTCCACTGTGCGTCATGTTCAGTGCCAGATCTACAAAATTTATCAGGGTGGGGGGGGGGGGGGAAGTCAGCTCTATGCCGCCTCTGTAGCTGTTTTTCACTATTTAATGCAATAATAAATAACAAGATTTACAAGATAAAAATAATAGCCTTTTTTAATGGTGTAGGCCTACCAAACTTAATTTATTGAATTAAAAATACATATATTGTTTACTTAACTTCTATATCATAGAAATATATGCATTTTTGAAAGCAATTATGGTCTTCGCAGCTGTCTTTCATTATGC
This sequence comes from Philaenus spumarius, assembly GCA_018207615.1. NCBI lineage: Eukaryota > Metazoa > Arthropoda > Insecta > Hemiptera > Aphrophoridae > Philaenus > Philaenus spumarius. The sequence goes on from JAGFPH010000727.1 coordinate 11,568, forward strand.
TTTAGAAATTGTGTTGTGTGCTGATGTTTTTAAAAAATAATTTTCCTTAATTTTCTTTCAGAAAATGAGTTAATGGCTTCATCATAATTTATTGAATTAGCCTCTTTTGGCTTTCTATAGACAGTATTGTGAGGTTTTTCAATCCGTCTTGAGTTATTATTGATCTGAGATAGTTTTTAATTATTATCTTCAGTTTATCTTCAAAAAGGAATTTTAACTTAATTAATATTTGTATTTACTTCTATTTAAAACTAAATTACAAAACTTTTTTTACATTTTGAAAAAAATTACAAAAAATGTTTACTACTTTTTATGTTGGCCTAAAGTTAAACTTTAATCTTCCGTTAATGAACAGTTTTTGTTTTTTGAGCTAATAACTTTGAAAATTTTACATCAATCGGTTTTTTACTGCCATACATGAATTTCTTTGAACCTTTCTCTAAAAAAATGCTACGGAACACTTTTGTATTGGGGTATAATTACTACATTTGCCGAATTTAAAAAAAATGCTTGTAGTAACACGCACCGAAATTGCATGGCATCACAGAAATTTAGAATGAACAGTTCTAGGGTTAAGTATTCAATTAAATTTATTGTTAATTACCTCTAAATGTAGATTTAGGTAGATATTGTAGACGCTAACACTAGACTACAAAAATGTATATTTGATTTAAAACTATGTGAGCTTAAGATTGAAACTGTATCACTGATTACTGTAATTGGACACTGTTACACAGTTCACTAAATTTTAACCCTCTAACTGTCAGACCACTCAAATTGATAATGAATTGTGTAGTCTGTGACAACTCAACGTGTATTGAATATTTCACCCACTAAAAATCATCCAATCGCAATAAATCAAAAACCGTTTGAAAGGAAATGATTTAAACTTTAATTTTCGTATTTACAAGTTTTTTCTAAAACGTCTATTTACATACGTAATCACCGTTGCAGTTTATTAGTGTTGTACAACTCAATTGACGCGCGGATTTTGCCCCAAAACTTAACGAAATAAGGCATCTTTCCTCTCTGTCTACAGCTCGCCCAGTTCTTTGTCTGACTTAAATCTATATACCGTTGGATCTGTTACAATTCCCTCTAAATAAAGTTGCCAGCCAATCAAAATTCCGTCAAATATATCTATAGATATAAGGGCGTTTTGTAGACCCTTGCATTGGTTACGTTTCCAACCAATAAACAGTCTTATTTATAACACGTGAAAGACGGGTGATATCATTCTAGTTTTAGAAATCTTTTGCTACCTTTGTGTAGAGAATGATTCAAGCTAACATTTAGTTTGAAACAAATATGGGTTACTAGACAGGTTTGTTGTGTAGGACCGTGGCAAAGTCTGTGTTTTCACGGTCTCAAACCAAGTTTGAAATTTTAACCTAACGGACTTTTTTAACGTGCAATATATAGGCCGTTTACGCGCGCTTCTTTGTATGTGTAGCAAGGATGGGAAGTTCAAACATTTGTCCTCACTTTTGTTATTCAAGTAGAGATTATTCAAACACTTTTGTGAACTAAGAAAAGACATGTATACAGTTCTTTTCTTTGATTTATTCTTTACACTTTATTATAATAATATTTCATTTTTGGGAAAAGCTAATATTCCTAAATTACGTTTGAATGTAGGCCTATTTTTGTTAGCACCAATGTAGTTGAAACATAAAAACTGTTGTTTTCAAAATAAGAATTTTGAAATTGTAAAATGTTTTTATACAGTTCTATTTAGAACTAAATTACGAAACATTTTTACGCTTACAAAAAAATTATAAAATATTTGTAGTACTTGTTATGTGGGCCTAAAGTTGAACTTTTTCCTTTCGTTACTAAACAGTTTTTGTTTCTTGAGATAATAACTTTTACAATTTTACATCAATACATTTTTTATTTGCATATATGAATTCTTTGAGCGTTTCTCTATAATAAAGCCACGCAACACTTTTGGATTGGGATAGAATTACTATATTTGTGATTTTTTTAAATTTGCTTGCACACGCACCGAAATGGCTTGGCGTTGCAAAAAATTAACAAAAAATTAATGGCTTGGCGTTGAAAGTTCTAGGGTTAAAATGTACAAGCAGACGGACCACTAGTCAACTGAAACTGGTACTGTCTTTGTGTCGTTTCCCGCCTTTCTCTATGATTTATTTTGTTTTTTGCCTTACTGGACTAGATATATTTACATAAATACCTTATAATTCCTTCTACTGCTCGCAGTCCTATTGTGATCACTCTTTATTCGGTGACGTACGTTTCGCCTATTTTTGCAGGCATTTTCAAAATTGATTATAAAAATGATTTGCATTTGTTTAATGTACGTCAAAAAACTATAAATTACACATAAACACTCCACAAGCATTAACACAAAAACACAAACCCATGTAATGGAGCATAAATATGTCGATGCTGTTTCTTTTTAATGAGCAAATCGCACACGTGCGCTCTTGCCCGTCCTTGTATCAGTACAGGGCCAGAGTGCACGTGTGGGATTTGCTCATTAAAAAGAAACTACATCGGCATATTTATGCTCCATTAAATGGGTTTGTGTTTTTGTGTTAATGTTAGTGGAGTGTTTATGTGTAATTTATAGTTTCTCTATGAGCCACAGGCATAGATATGTATTAATATTATTCATATCTATGGTCAAGGCCACCCTCCGCTCCCCTAGCTACCTGCTTGTTTTTCGGCAATGAAACAAGCAATTGCGCAATTCACATCAATGCAATTAGCACTCTTCTGTTCTTGAATTTAAATATGCTCGTTTCACTTTTACGTAAGGCAAGGATTTGAGTAAACTGTCTGTATTAGTTTAATAAAACCCCACCAGTATAAAAAGAAAATGATCTGATGATATCTAAATTCTATGTTTTTATATATATTTATATGTCACTATGAAATTATAAAAAAGAGTAAATTTTTCAATCCTATTTTGCCGCCCCCCAGACCTGCCGCCCGGGGCAGTTGCACCCATTTCCTCCCCCCCTCAATCCGGCTCTCCTCATGTTGAAGATGAAAGGGAAAGCGCATGAGTGTGGACGTAGCTTAACAAACTTTGGCCAATATAGTTTAAACATCGCACGTAGAGACCACTCACATTTGCATGTAATATTAAATGCAATCAAGAATGACTCCACTTTCTTAATGCAAAATTTTGTTAACTTCATATCAGAAAGGAACTAACAGTGTTTGTTGGGTACAGCTCCAAGGTTGGACGTGGATTGCAAATTTTCCTGACACAGTTAATTCAAAACACTGGTTCAAATTAGTCACCCCATACTAGACTAACGTATAAAAGAAAGAAAATTACTATTATAAATTATTCACAAACAAAAGTCATAGTCAAAAATAATATTGGAATAGATATAATGTTGTCAGATTATTTATAAGTTTGTAAGAGATAACATAATTTGTAAATAGAGGTCAAGTAAACAACCCTCTATGCATTTTGCTATTCACATTTGACATATTATGGTATAACACTATGGGGTAACAGCAGTAGTTCACAAAGAGTTTGTGTTTGGCAAAAGAGAATATTAAGAACTATAAAGAATGTTCTAGAACGAGATAACTGTTTGCTAATATTTAAAAAATTTGATATAATGAAATGTAATGACCCAGTTTATATATTTACTAAATGTCAAGGAAAATCTTAAGAGTTGTACTCTCAGATAAGACATTCACAGAGTTACAGTACTAGAAGCAAATATTTTATAAATCCAATACCTGTAAATAACTAAAAATAAAATGTATTAATAAATTGCCTAAAGAGTGAAACATATTTGAGTAACATTTTCAAAACAAAACTATAGTAGTACCTCGGTTATCCGAGTTACCGGATTAAACGAGGCAAATTTAAAAAAACTTTGTCAAAATCAATTCTGTTAACTTACAAATAAATGTAAGTTAACTGAATTGATTTCGATAAAGAATTCATAGCTTGAGAGGATTTCTCAATAATTTAATTTTAATAAAAACTTTTGTGTTAGATTGAACTGAAAGAAAACAAAACTGTCGTTAGCCTTGTACATCGTGTAAACATTTCCGGATTTTCGTTTTGTCCTTAAAGAAAACGATAGTATGGTGACTTTTATCGGACTGGTACAAAGTGAATGATGAAGCAGTCTTGGGCCTGTTAATACACTCCCATCATCGCGGCACCGTATTTAGGACAACATCCATTCCCACAAGTTATTTCTTCCCCCTGCTACTGTATTTTGTTCTTTTAGTTGGTGTCTGTGTTAAACTTTGTGAATGAGAATGTCATTATGAGTGGAAAGCGAAATAGTGTTGTTTTATCTTTAAATCAAAAATTGGAAGCAATTAAACGATTAGATGGAGGTAGTTCAATAAGAAAAGTGGCAAGTGATATAGGAATTGGGGAAGTGATTGTCGAGGATTGGAGACGAAATAGATCGGAATTTGAAAAATGGGTACTGTATCTCAACTGCATTGAAATAAAGAAGAGGCTAGACAATTAATTAAAAAAAGTGAGCATGTCAAAATTTCAGAGGCATTATTTTTGTGGTTTTTACTACAGTAGTTTACTGTATTCAATTTCTTTCATTTGAGTACATTACCAAACCGTCTTTGCTTATTTAAACCTATATTATTTAAGTAAGTACGGCTCCAAATCAGCCTATAATGACGTAAATGATGCGGGAACTCGCACCTCAATGATTTTCTCAAGGCCTACTGTATTATCCGAGGTCTGCCCAGTCCGAGTTACCTTCGATAATCAAGTTTCTACTGTATATTCAATTATAATAATATGGTGAACTTTAATTCAATTTGACAATATGAAGGCTACATACAAACTATAAACTCAGAGATATATAGTTATACTATAAGCCATTGAACTTTATATTATCTTTAACTTGCAGTGAACAAATATCAGTCATTTAATTTAAAATATTTTCAATTTATAATTAATTAATTTTGTGTTTTCTTTTCTAAAGTATTTTTGTCTTTCAACTTCTTAAAATTTTTGTTGCTACCACAACGACCACCCAGACCCGAGATCTTATGTTACTAAAGTGCTCTAGAATTTCATTTTAATAAAAATATTTTATAGTTTCTGTGGTTTTAAAATATCCAAGATTAAACTTTTACTGTAGGCTACGAAATATTTTTAAAAGTAATGAGTATAATATATATTTTAATTTATATTTAATTCAATTATTTATCTTTTATATTTTTCAAGTGAATAAATTATTCTTAATATAAAATAACATTTTTATTGCATATATTTTTCTACATATCATTTAGAATTTACTTTATAATTGGCCCTCCAAACATGAGGTAATAATAGATTATGCAATTTCATTTAAATTGATAGTTTACCATATTGAGTAAACTAGAGGAAATCATACTAACAGTAAAGTCTTTGCAATTTGAACATATATTAAATTTTGGTTAACATTATAATAGCTGTATGCAGCAAAATTACAGTATATACACCCTTTAACCTATGCAATGCCAACGTTTAAAACCTTTATTGAAATTTTTTGAAACCAAAATATATAAAATGTTTATGAACTGGGAAAATACTAAGGTAGTTTAGGTTCAAGTTTAGTGTCTTTTCTGTATTTTCAAGTTGTCATTGTAGGTTTTTTCTTTCCTTTTTGTCAGTTAGACTAATTAACTTTTTAAATACTAGGTTTTAGTATTCCAACTAGGCCTACAGCCTGAGATTTTTTCTGATTTTCTCATTTTACTTCTTTTCTATATGACATGCTATGTCTATTAATCACTTTGATTTATTTTGTATGCAGATATTTTTTATTCATTTATAATTATATAATACCGTATATAAATATATAATTAAATGTTTTATAAGGTAACAAATCTTATACACATAAAAAATACCCCTGGCTGAAAAAGAAGATAACATTCCAGTTCATCTTCAATGTCCGATTCGGCATTTGTTTTTACATTATCATTAATTACAAGACGGATAATTAGCCATTAGATGTGTAAACGGAATCAAAACATAAAGTCACAAACAAAAGGTTAACTATAGACATGCACACCAAACTATAAATAAACTGCAAGCATGGAAGGCATTGATTTTTGTAAACAATGCCTGTTGCATTTCGTTTTTGTTTAAACATTCAGCTTCTTTAAAAAAAAATGGCAGATAGTGTTACTAGTATTAGTACTTTGAACAGAAAAATACAAAACGTACCCGTACGGGTGTAGTCCTGTAAGGAGGTATAGCGGCAAACAAACCCGTATGTTTGTAGTACTCAAAAGGGTTAGGTGGAGGGAGCAGCAAATAATAGCATTGTAATAAATTTGTTTTTCTGTTTAGTTAGAAGAAATGTTGCACCGCAAAGCAGACTTAATGGTACAGTTGGATTCGGCCAATGAGAATGTAATTTCTCTGAAAAAGCACATAAAAGATGTGAAAAACGAAATGGACATAAATCAGGTAATATTTTAAAGTTGGTATTCATGTTGCCTTTCATAACATAACTAAATTACAAATTTTAAATATTTTGATGTTAATGTCTACTTTTGAGACAGATGTTTTGATTTATTATTAGTTATATTTTTGATTTTATTGTTTTCACTGTTATCGTTTACTCATCTTTCCTGTTATGTTTTATTTTTGTCAAAGATAGACAGTCTTCATTGTTAATAGATAATTTGGCACTAAGCTATGTATACGTTTTATTGTTTTCAATTTTTAAATACAATAATCCTCTGAAATTCTAAAATCACAGTAAAATATGGCTATTGAATTAAACAATAAACTTTTTAGTGCAATTTATAAGTTAGTGCACACACTATTTGCTCTGTATCATAACACTTAATACTTGTTACATTTTAAACACTTGTATTTTTTATATGTTTGAATTCCTTGATTTTACAGCAAATATCAGTTGCTCATAATTGCCAGTTGGACACAGAACATTCATTGCTAAAGGACAGTGAGTTCCAACTCAGCAAAACTCAACAAGAAATCAGAACCATGGATAAAGATATTAATCACATACAGGAAACTAACAAAATGTATCAGGTAAAATACAGAAATTGTGCAGATTCTATAAATGACCACTTGGTTGCTACGGAAAACATTTATGTACTTAATATAATTTAATATAATTAATATTTATAATTCATAATAATTACATTCTTTCTGGAATACTAATTGCTCATATATTTAAATGAGTAAATATTTAGCCTACTTTCTGTCAAACAAAGAAATTAATAACCCTTAAATAGAAATAATTAATAATCAGAGAATTAATTTAACCTCTCTAGCTCTCGTGTATATTAGTGGTCTCGTAGTGTTTTAAACCCAGCTTCACCTGTGTTTTAAAATAATAAACCCTTTTGAAATTTTTCCAGAAATTAATTTGTGAAAATGAAATGTATAATAACTAAACAAAATAAACATTTAGTATAGTATTTTTTTTACTATTTTGCTGAATGACTCGGTAAATTACCCTTTTCTAATCTAATCTATCCCCGACTAATACAATAATGCTTAGGCCTACCATACCTGTAACATTCTCATCCAGGCCATGATGACCAACAAAATTTTCATCAAATCAAATAAGTACTGACATTTTTTCGTAAAATTTTTATATTTTTTTTCTGATATGGGATAGATGAGGTTCATTTATTATTAGGAGTATATGTTTGTGTTTTTGTATTTATTTGATCAGGAAGCAATATTTATATCTACTTTTGAAAAGTTATAAATTACTCTGGAGATAACATAATAATTTATATCTTTATTATTGAACGAAGTTAGAACCATTAATAACCACTCCTTGAACTCTCCACTCCATTAATAACTCTTTTCCACTTAACCTTGAATTACAAAATACATCAAGATTTATATTTGTTTATTACACTACAAACAAAAATTAATAAACAAATAAAAAAATTATAAAATAATAATCACTTCTAAAACAAAATGTACAAAACTGAGAAAACTAAAAATATGCACACATTTATTTTGCCTTTTATTGTAAGTTTCGGCCCACTACTTAAATCAGTTTTATTCAAGAACAAAAAATCTATTACAATTTAGTGGACCAATTACTACAAGAACTAAAAATACACTTTAACAGCTCAAGTGACATAGGAGAAAAAATAATTACAGTATTTAAATATAATTAACACATTAAATAAGGAATAACAAACAAATTGATTATTGAACCTATTGGAAATGAAATTGGTTTGACGGTATACAAAAATATAACAATAAATAAACACATTTATTTTGTTTGTCACCATTTTTACTTCTGCTATAAATTAATATAATGTTAACAACTTGCCGTTGTCAGTAGTCACTTGTATTTTAAAAAACGGCGGCCGTTTCTGCTATTCAGCCATTCTCAAGTTATAGAAGAACATCCTAAATTGTCATGGGAACACTTAACACTTAATAAAAACACTTACACAACATTTGAATAAATTATTACACGAGAAACATGTTTAACAAAACCATGTCCGGTGGGCCCACTGTCTCACACTGATGAACTATTGCTTATCTATGTGAAGTATGGAAACTGGTTTGTCATTAGGAAAGGCAGTAAGATAAGATCTATTGTGTTTCTGTTATTATTGTGTCATACAATGCGTTTAATTTAAACATTAGTTTCTCGTTAAGAATAATAATTTAGGTAAGTACCTTTTGAAAACGTCAATTCCTATTCCTTATTCCTTAATTTGTGTATGACCGGTTTTGATCTCTTAAGCAGACCATTCTCAAATCTTGCACTATATAAAAGTCCCGTTCAGCTGAACATCGTTGAAATATTACACACACGACTTATATAAACACAAAACACATTACAAAACGTTAAAAAATTTGAAAAAAGTAAAATTCATATCATCATTCACTAGTGAATCCGTAAAGGACGTGTCCTACACTGAGTGTCCGAGAGTTTGGATAGACTTAGGCAGTTTATCAATCCCCTCTTTCTCCTTATGCCAACATGTCTATGTTCACAGAATATTTATATAAAAGGTTAAAAATGGGTTTTGAATTAAATTTTTGTTTATCATTTAAGACATTATCAGGTGTGTTTTTTAAGGCTTTGTATATTTCGTACTCTTCAAGAGTGTCCATTTTGCGGTTTTTATGGCAGAAGTGACAGATATCCATATTTTCGTCAATGCTATTAAACATGAGGTTTTGTAGGGCCTTGGCTTAGGGACATGCTCACGAAATCTTGTCATAAATGAACGTCCCGTCTGTCCAATATAAAAATCGTCGCAAGTGGAACACTTGAGTTTATAAATACAAGTTTCTCATTAAGTATTATATCCGGATTAGTTTTGAAGATTTTATATATTTTGTATTGTTCCAGCACATTTATAAATTTGTCTTTTTTGCAATGGTGTAGTATTTTTAAGGTGTCATCGATTGCTGTGTAGTTATAATTATTTTAAATAAGATGTTTGATATATTTCGATTAAATTTTTTGATTACTGTTAGGGGTAAGATTATCTATCCTTATTGTCCCGGGTTCAATCACTAAGTTAATATATAAATAAGGGACAGATCAATAATAATGCATTAGTGGTTCAGTGGTAATACTTATTTTAACATTGCTTTATTCGCACGCCCTTGCAATTATACAGGTACATCTGATTTGATACATTAACCTACACTTATGATTTATGATCTACATACATTTCCTTTACTAGATACTACTTTCGTATGACAGACTGAAACAAGAACTCGGTAAACAAAGCTACTGAATTTACTTTAATTAAACTTTCCCGTTAAACTTTTGACTCCAAACTCAATGTGATATCGATAGACCAAGTATTTCGTCTACTCACTCAAATCTCGTTTTACTGCAGAACCGGTTTCTTCCTTCAATCTCGTGTAGACTTCTCGTGTGTTGGTTTGTCTCGTGTTGTCCAGCCTCCGATCCTTAGCTTCACAATACTTGGCCAAATCTCGGCCCAACGTCCTTAGCTAACTGGCCTAGCTCCCGGCCCCACACTTTAACAGACTGGCCTCGAATCTAGATTAGGGTTATGCTTATATAACCCATCTAACTTCCGTGTTGACAAACTACACTGTTCTTACGTGCAACACAAAAACACTTCCGCCAAGCTCATCCTTCCTTATTTATTTATGCTTCCTTGTTTACCTCCATCTGTCTTATGCAAAGTAATATCTTTACACTAAACATACTAACTCTAACACTGAATATAACTAATATATATCTTTTAATACACACCCCATCAATTCGTAACATGACGTAGCATTTGTCGGGATATGTTCTTTGGACCTTTTTTCTAAAGGATCTGCCCGTTTGTCCAATGAATTTCATACATTAACAACTAACTATGTTTAGGCTGAAATAGAACGTGCCACAAAGAAGCTGAATCTTCTGAAAGAAACACTGCAATGGGGTGAAGAAGCTAGATTAGCATGGGAGGAAGATCTAGCTCATGGCGAGAGAGATAACAACTTGCTTGCTAAGTATAAGCTGGAAGATGATTCCAAATTTAAGGCAAGTATGTACGGTAGTACGTGTTATTAGTTGTTCTCTTAAAATCTTACAGAAAGTCTTCTATAGTCCAGTTTACGTGAAACAACAAAAATGTTATTTCATCATAAAAGCAGTAGGTTTAATTAAGAGGCACTAACTCCTTTGTTTATATCAGAAGTATCTATTGAAAAATACCAATCATAGCTAGGTGCTTTACTTTTCTAAAAGAGTAGGCTACAAAAGTGGTTCCTAGGTTTAGAAGAATTATTGACATGTCCAATTTTTATGCAATCTAATCAATGACTTCCATACAGATAATCATGCCATGCAGATGGCTATTTACTAACTTTTATATATATTTACTGTATGCCAGCTAAACTAAAGAAGAAAGGGTCTGGAGTAACACACAGAAAAATCTAATGTCAATGACTGGATGAACTCCGAATCTAGACTGTGTTTTTTAGAACTGACTAAATTTGATTTTCGATTAACTCTCTCTCTCTCTCTAGAAATGACAGAAGTCCAAGTCATTTGACACTGATGAATTACTGCAGTATGGGTTAAGGAGACATCATTTATCATTAAGCCTATTGTACATTGTTTGGAACTCTAGGTATAACTAAAGGCAGTGGATCGAGTCCCACAGTACCTTCTCTTGGCCGAGAGGTCTGCGTAAGAGCATTCCATCCTCTAAAAAAAAGACCATGCTTTCCTATCCATGAACAACATAAATAGACTCGAACTAAAATATAAAAAAAAAACCCACAGATAAAATTAAGTCTTCCTCAGCGAATCTGATATTGTAATGAGACGTATAGCTTGCAATCTTTTTACTTTTCTCAAAATAAACACACCCAAAAAGCATGTGGCGTGATGTTTTTGAAACTTCGCAAGAGTACGCCCCATGTTTTTTGGGTGTGTTTATTTTGTGAAAAGTAAAAAGATTGCAAGCTGTCAAGTCTCATTACAATATCAGATTCGTTGAGGAAGAATAAAATTTATCTGTGGGTTATTTTTTAGTTCGAGTCTATTTATGTTATTCATGGATAGGAAAGCATGTTTAAAAATTTTTTTTCATTAATTTAATTTTTTAATTTTAGTTATAGTCATAAATTGGATTTTTCTGAAAGTTTTTGGTCCTCAGAGCCAACCCCCCCCCCTGTCTGAGGGTTAATTTTTTGGTTAATATAAGCATTGTATTTGGATAACCTAATAGAACTCCGATCCAATGCAATATTTCGTTCCACTGGAAATTCGACTATAGTGGCGCTATCTATTGGGGAAATGACGGAAGCTGTGTGAAACACCAATGCTACCAATGATTTCACCCTAGCGCTACCTCGCGGCGCGATCATGCACTATTTTCCCGACAACCTAATTTTCGCCACACTGCTACCGTATGGATGCAAGATCTATTTATTATTCATGATCTATGATATAAGTATGCGAGAACGTAGTCGGGCGCGATGTGCTACACAAAAGCATGTAAAAATATAATGCCGACCCAATTGGAACGACGGCTGTATTTACCAACCGGCTTTACAATTTACAGGATATTTCGTTGTACTAAGTTGTCAAATGCAAAGTAAGGCACAACTGGTGTCACATCACTAGGATTGCGCCTATACCCCTCCGCTACTCCCCACACTCTTACATTCTGCCTGATAAGAGAGAAGTAAAAATAATGTCAACAAAACATCCTCCAATCTTTGTTGATACAGGTAAAAAAAAACAGGTGAGAATATTTTAAAACCACTTGTAGTTGTAGAGTATAACAAAGCCAAAATCTGACTTGCTTGGCTAGCTTATAAGGAGTTGGTGATCAGCGCAGAAGAAACAAATGTTTACTCCATTACTACTTTCTGAGAAAAAGTTGTGTATAGACTCCTAGGCATCCAGGACGAGGCCTGTGAAGTTAATCGGTCATCATTACACATCTGAAGCATATACATTTGTTGATGAAGGAGAAACAAAAGGAGGGCCAGAAAGATGGCATAGTATGATACCAGAAGGCCGTAAGTTCGGGAGGCCGCCAGAAAGCCAAAAACCTAAAAAAATGAAAAAATTCAGTAAAATATGTTCAGAAAGCTATTCCTTTGCAAGGACTGTTTTAAGAACGTTCACAAGTAAACCATATTATCATATTGTAACATACAGTTTTATTTACTTTACATATATTTTAACTTTTCTTGTAAGACAAATTTCGTTAGATAAAATTGTTTAATACTTAAGTGTAAATTTATTGGATTAAATTGCATTATATTTACCTAACATCACAGACAATAATATGCAAAACATAAATCAATTGCATTTATAATAATTTAATATAAATTCAATCAATCAAAAATAATTTCGTTTTATATAATAGATTTTTTTTAAATATTAAAATAATTAGTTTAAAAATTTAATATAAATACATTTTTATACTGATATTAAAAATAAAGTCTATTAAAAAATCATGTTGACCCTATTGGACCTGCACCTAAGAAAACAATCAATAGTAAAGTGTGTTGTGTTTTTTTACAAAGTTAAAAATATAATAAAATTTTTACGTAAATTTCTTAGCTTAGACCAGGATGGTCTATGCCAATGCAGTTCACCAAATTGCTACTAGAGTGCAGCATGCACAGCAGAAGAGTAATAATATAAAACCTTACAAATAATAGTGCCCACCCAATCGGACCCCCATGGCAGTTATTAGGTTAAAATAATACTTCTTAAAACAACCAAATTTGATGTAAAATAAAATAGTCAACACATATTTTCAATCAATTTTGGTTTCACACAACTGCTTTATTCAGTTAAAAATTTCCATTTTAAAATTTAGTTCAACTTTTTACTTTGAGTATGCAAAGAATTAGTTATGCTTGATGGCCATTTACAAAATACAATTGGTTGATGATGGAGTGTCTATCATCAAAAACTATTTTGTAAGTCTGAAAAAACTATTTGCATACTTGGTTAATTCCAGTAGTATTGACTGTACTTGTTTGTCAATGCTGTTTTTTAATAAAAGACTAAGAAGCCATTCTGATAGCTTTCAGTGTTTTCTTAAGTTTTAAATTTAAGTCTATATACTAAATTGTCTGCTGTAGATATACTAATGAACATATTATTTATCTGCAATCTCTGTGAATCAATGTAAATTTTAATTCATTATAATTCTTCAAACAGTTTTAGTTCCATATATTTTATAGAGTAACATTTCATTGTTAGTTTTATCAAATTTTATAGGAGATGGAGTTAAAACGCCAGAGACTTAAAGCTGATGTTAAAGAAAGAGATGCTATACTTTCCAAAGAGATCAATGAAATCAGCAACATGGAAAACCAACTTGAACAGATTTCCACTTTGTTTAGGTAATTTGGATTTAACCCTTTGGCGAGTATGCCAAGTAAAATGCCCATGCTATGACACAGATGTGATAGGAGTATATGACATTTATCCCTAAACATACCCTACATAAAAGCTTCACACTGTAACAAACGAGATAAAATAATGAATGTGAATTAACATTAACAGTTTTCAAACTTTTTAAATCTATGATATTTTTCAAAACAAGAATATACACAAATGGGCACCTCACATGCATGTTTCAGCACTCAAATCATGTTTCTTCTGCTTTGGTAACAACTAAAAAATAAGGTAGCAATGAAAACAAAACACGTTGATAGCGAAAACATTGACAGACTACCTTGTGAATCTAAAAATGACGCCTTGTTATTGTTTACCCAGTTCCCACTCGCTGCTCCCACTACCTCAACATAACCAGCTGTACTATTATAAAAATAGAATTTTCCATGATACTACAACCTTAGGCCAATATTTTTTATGTTTACTGAATTACAATGTACAGTAGAACCCCTTTCGTCTGCAATCGGCTGGTCCGCCACTCCGGTTGATCCGACCGTGCTCGAACCAAACTTGGTGACTTAACGCCCGTCCCGCTTTTGTTGTTTACTTGCTGTTATCGCTTGTCAGCTTTTGTGTTCCCTCATCTCTCGTATCATTTCTGTCGTTTTTGTTCTTAATGCTCGTTGGTTAGTCTGAAAAAGGTTGTAACACATTTGAAGCTATGAAATCCCTCAACATCAAATATGCTATCTATACGATTGCTGGGTCAGATCGAAGACAAACAAAACAACGACATCCGTAAATGTAAACCCGTAATTTTTGTATTTTTTGATAATCTGACCTTTTCTGCATTCCGACCATACCCCCATTCCCAAAGGTGACAGATTAGAGGGGTTCTACTGTAAGTTATTTAAATAACTTTGTTGAATAACAGATGAAGTACAATGTTTTGTATGAAACAAACTTTTGCACAAAGTCAAATAAGTTCAATTGGAATTGCATAAAAATTCCATTAGTATAAAATTTCTATCCTAGATACTGTTTAAAAAAAAATTATTTATCATTTATAGTCTTTATATAAAAAAAGTTTAATTTTGATGTTTGATCATTTTGGGATCAGACTGATCACACACCATCAGGTAATTATGATCTTCTCTCATCCTAATACTCTCTTTGACATAGTGATTGACTCTTCGAATCGTTTGCATTTGTTTAAAGGGGTTTAATTTCATGCAGATCACATCAAAATTATGTCTGTCTGGCTGTGG